>BJFM01002022.1:14379-25504 GCA_016586285.1 Arothron firmamentum | reverse complement strand
ACACACACACACACACACACACACACACACACACAATGACGATGTTGGCAACAGCTTCTTACTGTCACAATGTGGTCATATTAATGAAAAGCCCTCTGTGGAATGTCATCCTGCCAGTTTCAGTCCAAATTCCACTTTTCCAATTTTCCTTCTTCGCATCCTGATTTGGTCTAAGTGAATACTCTACCGAGCGGATTCCTATATCAATGTAAAGATTTTCAGTGACAGATAAAGTACAGCACATTAAGATACTTCTCTCATATGCTGTCACGCTCTTTCCAAGCCTCCATAAAGTCCAGAACATCTCACAGAATTTCTCCTCTCTTTCTAAAAGGGATCTTTGCCTACCTGAACTACCAAGTGCCTCGCACCCGAAAGGAGATATTTGAGACTCTGGTGAAGGGACTGCAGCGGCTGGAGTACAGAGGGTACGATTCAGCAGGTATAAGGCACACAGCCTCACAACAGTACACACACAGACGCACACACATAACACTCGCACAAGACAGCTTATAGTGCTTCTTGCCAACACCTGTGCGTCAGGTCTGTAAATATAGCCATTAGCTCTGGGTTCTGGTCTGTTTTGGCTTTTTTTCGGGGCCTTTTAATCTGTGTGTACATTCCAGCTTAAACAGGTTTAGGCTGTCGGGCATGAACATGTCACGCATTGGAACCGCACCTATGCCATCCGTCAGAGGGATGGTGGCAAGGCTTTATGTCCTTTCAGTAATACCAAGAAATGAGAGCATACCTGTATCAGCCAACACCCTGAGATCCTGGACAACCTGTCAAAAAGAGACTCAGGATAAATTCCTGCGTCACCGCACACAGCACTTTCAGAATGTGTGTAAACAGCAACATCCTGCTCCGTGAAGATTTGCACCCACGTAGACACACGCCCGACGTCTCCTCTTTAGAGTTAAGGTCACACCTGAATAGTGCTCTCACACCTCTGACACATGTGGACAAACACGCTCCCTCGACAAATATACCCCGCATATTAGCTGGGAATGCCCAGTCGCGCCCAGTATCTGCGTACTGGCTGTCAACACGGCTCCCTCGCTTGTTCGCAGGCATCGCTGTCGATGGGCCCAACAAGTCCAACACCGACATCAACAGCAAATCCATCTGTCTGATCAAGAAGTCGGGGAAGGTCAAGGCTCTGGACGAGGAGCTGTACAGTGAGTCCACGCACGTTGGCTTCACGTTTCTCATCACGTTCCATGTCATGGGAATGCAAATGCACTTGCATGACGTTATGCAAATTTACAGTCAAATTCCAGTTGAGTTTCTTTGATCTGTGAAGTCTTTCTTTTGTGACATGACAAGATGGAAATCCTCGCTTCTAAATCAGCACAAGCTTCATTTCTGTGCCGTTTTTGTGGACTTTGGCTGATGCCCTCATGCGCGTTAATTGATATTGCCTTTGCGTCTCCAGAGAAAGATTCACTGGACCTGGAGGAGGAGCTCTTCACGCACTTCGGCATCGCTCACACTCGCTGGGCCACTCACGGAGAGCCCAGCATCGTCAACAGCCACCCTCACCGCTCCGACAAAGACAACGGTAACACGCGCGGCCGCTCGCTGAGGAAAACACTGCTCACGGCATTTGATCACTGTTTCGAACAAAGGCCGCATGCTCGCTGTGGAAAAATTTCACAATAGCAATTGCTCCTGGTCATGAGTGAAACCAGCAGCTGCTTTAAATAGCAGAAGGCCTTTAATCTGTGGCGTGCCCTGAACAATGAAACTGTTCTTGCAATCGTTGTCAGCATGTCTCGACTGATCATCATGACGATGCATTAAGGCCCAACAGACGGCTTTCTGCATTTTAACCAAATGTAGAGCCAGGCCTTTGCAGTCTGCACCTTGCCCCTTGGCTGTAGACCAGAGTGTACCTGCTCATAAAAAGCCAGTGTCAGATTACACCTCACACATATTTTACAGAATGTATTAGTGCGTTATAATTTAATGTGATAGATTTTTACTGGATATTTGGGTCTATATTTAGTGTTAATATTTACATGTTGCTATGTTTCCAGCATAAAGCTTTGCCTTGAAACGCATGAATGGCCTTTTTTTCACTTACTCTGCTAATAATGAACAGCCACAAGGGCGAGTCTGGCTGATATGACGGCGTACCAAGAATGCTGCCCAGTTTAGTTTTAGCTCTGCAAACATAAACACCATTTGAGTGTGTAACCAGATCAGGAGAGCAGAGGTGGATAAGCAGGATCTTCAGGAAAGTTTGGCCTCCATCTCCTTTGTCTGATCTGATTTACTGCTGCTTTCACAGCGTTTGTCGTCATCCACAATGGCATCATCACCAACTACAAAGAGCTGAGGGAGTACCTGGTAAGTCAGAAAGATTCTGCTCATCAGCTGTGACATGTGCTGACCGAAAGAGCTGCCAGCCTCTGCGATGTTCACGCCCAGCTCTAAGAATACGTTTGTATTCCGAGAGCCTTCCACTCACTGTCAGGCTTTAGGTGAGGCTTTAGATGAAGACAATAGGTTATTTTGTCTACATCATTGTCTACACTGATTTGTAGACAAATCAATGTAGACAATTTGATTTGTAGACAAATCAATGTAGACAATGACTACAATTACTTGTATTATTTGTCTACATTTTCTACATCAACATCAGCGTCACAGGCAAGGTGTACATCCTACAGCACAGTTACACACAGCCCAGGTGATGCCAAAATTATTCGACCTTTCAATCATAATTGGTTTTATGGCTGGGAGAAAATCGAAAATATATGGTGAAAACTATCCTAGTTGCTGAGCTGGGTTTGGTTGTATTTCTTTTATAATTCACAAAATGAAATGAAGTGGCCAGTTTGTTCAAGGTTATTCTAAGAAGTACATCAAATCATCCAAACAGCTCTGGGCCTGTACAGTGTGCCTCTGATAGAAGGGCTCCCTGATTGGTGGCTTCTTCAGCCTGGGTTTATCTAGGCCAGCGATAACCCTTGGGTCTTCCTGGCTGTGTAATGACGGCCATTGTGTTCACTTGAGGGTGTAAATGACAAATGTTGAAGTTGCTACATGGAGATAAGTGACGAGAAGTGGCAGCAACAGCCCTGATAACGACCTTGGCTGATGGTAAATACCTGGATTCCTGATTGGCCGCCCTGAACCGACAAAGGGTGAGAGGTTGTTGAGTCTCCACATTTAATAAAACAACCCTTCCCTGCTGCAGTTGCATCTGAATCCATTATCTTGCTGCAACCTCCTGCAGCAATTAACTGCATGATTTATTTAGCTTTAATCAAAGTCAAAATCAAATGTGAGCACTTGCAGGATGGCTGGTGTGAAATCTGCTGGAAACAGCAGTAATAAATCTTAACTGTCCTCTGCAGATCACCAAAGGATATGAATTTGAGTCAGAAACGGACACCGAAGTGATCCCAAAGCTGATCAAGTATGTTTATGACAACCGGGAGAGCGACAGCGTCACCTTTTCCACCCTGGTGGAGCAAGTTATTCAGCAGCTGGTGAGGAGATTTGATATATATGATTTGATGATCTGATGTCTTCATATTCCAACGAAGCGTTTTTGTGTTATAGTGTGATTATGTCAGCACTCAGCACCCAGTCCAACGGCTTTATCCCCTCAGGCTGGACATTTCACACCACTAGGGTCTATTATCCTATGTGTGTGTGCGTATGTGTGTGTCTTCATTGACAATTGTTACTGACTCACTCTCAAATGCAGCAATATATGACGCTTTAACAGAAAAGCAGCCATTCTCATTTAAAAAAAAAAAGTGCCCTCAATTTGTTTTGTGCCTTTTAAAGTAAATTTCCATGATTTTAAATGTTAGTAATGCAACGTCATCGAATGTGTCATGCACATGATTCCCGTAAGTCTGCAGACGGACAAATATTCTGTCTGTTAAACTCCTGTATACATCACAAAAGCGTTTCTGTAGCAACCACCCAAGCAACGCTGAAGTCACGGCTGGTCAGAGCAGCGCTCTCCTCGAGCCTCCCTTTTCCATGATGACTTCTGAGCGTCAGAGCGCTGCTCTTTTGGCTGGAGTGGACTCTCATCTGAAGGACAGGGGAGGCAAACGTGGGCCTTTAGGATTTGCACTAATAGGAACCAGATAGCAACCCCCCCGCACCCACTGCCCCCCGCTCTGGAAACCACACACAAACACACACACATAGCCGGTTCTGTTCGAACCACCACAGGCAGTCGTGCAGCCAATCTGTGCTTTCGAAACACAGCTGACGTTATACAATCGAGGTCTTTCTCTTTAACCTATCCCACCCCACTACTCCCCAACCCTCACCCACACATCCAACACACACACACACACACACAAATAAAAAAAGAAACTCCACAGAGCCCCAGCTATGCAAAAACCCTGTTTGAGTACAGGAAATGTTTCTTTCAGAGAGTTCCATACCTCCCAGGAACACAGACTCGTGATGATTTTATTATTTTATTTAAATATCTCAGACAGGCTTTTGTTTTCTTGCCTAGTAATCTCCTTCTGCTGTGGGTTTGGGTGCTGGGCTTTTATCACTCTAATGTAAACTCTGTGTTTCCTCCAAATCCTTTTCTTCTCAGGAGGGGGCCTTCGCTCTGGTGTTTAAAAGTCGCCATTTCCCCGAAGAGGCTGTGGCTACCAGGTTAGTGTGCGCGTGCACACATACTCAAACACATGCACGCACGCATGTTTGAATTCATATTTTTGCAGTGACTCAGTTTCACCCTGAGTCACCCCTGCTGTGAATTGGTCTTGAATGTTCTCTTTGAATCTGGTTCATCTAGTTCGGCCAAAATCTCCCACGTCACATGATGTGAATGCATTCTTTCCTCAAGTTTCAATGAAATCCCTCTGAATTACTGTTCACCCGAATGCATCGTGACTGTTGAGATGAGTTCGTGTTCTCACTCTTACTCTTGGGCCTCTTGCCGCTGGGCTACTGGCCACAGGCCGACCTTCCTGTGAAAAAGAAAAGTCTGCCATTTCAGCTTTCACCTCCTACAAAAGTGCCTGCCAGGAAGATTTGTGCTAAATCAAATGTTATCAGTTTACCTTTCATCCTTCTGTGGTTTGTTGAGTTGCTCGAAGACTGGCGTTTGTGGTCTGATGGAAATACAACATTTCATCATCTCTGACAAAGGGGGTAAGACTCCAGTTTGGGACAAGGGGCAGAGCTGTGAGTCAGAAAACGACAGGAATCAAATACCCAATTACAAAGACAGGAGGAGGAGGATCAGAGCCATGTGGATGTCCAATAAAATGAGATAGCAAATATAATCAAGCAAAAGTGTGTCTCTAGGGTGGGTGCTGGGAGGTGGACTTTCATTCTTACTGTCATTTGTTTTCCTTTTTACTGCCATTTGAACGTACCTTAATCATTACAGTTCCTGGCTTTTTAAGGGATAATAATGAACACCAACCACATGTTTATGCTGCCTTTTAAAGCCCCACACCCCTTAAACCAACCAGCAGACACAAACGTTATCAGTCATGATGTCATAGGAAAGGACGTAGATGCTTTTAACTGGGCAATAAGGAAGAAAGGGGAAGGTCGTCCGAGCTTATCAGGATCCCATTCGTTCATAGGAAAGCGCCATGTGAACATGTTTGACCCTGTTAATCCTCTCCGCACCATCATTTGCCTCTCCTGACGCTTCCTACGTTTTTCAAACAGGAGAGGAAGTCCGCTGCTCATCGGTGTGCGAAGCGAGCATGAGCTGTTGACCGACAACATCCCAGTTCAGTACAACAGTGGTGAGTCCTGCTCCTCTGGCTGCCTCTGCCATTGAACAAATCAAAACACACACACACACTCACACACACACACACACACACACACACACACACACACACACACACACACACACACACACACACACACACACACACACACACACACACACACACACAGATCTGCTTATGCTCTGAGAGCATTTCAGATTCTCTGGAACAGCCTGTTGACAGTCACCTGACAGCACCGGAGCATCTGAGGTGAAAAGGTAGAGGTGGTTTGACTGTTTGCTCGCTGGGAAGCAGCCGTTCCTGCAGGAAAACAACTTTTCTGACAGTCAAACCTCTGGCTTTTCAAAGTAAAATTAAAAAATGTTCCATGACCTTTAAAAATACGAATACCTCTCGATGCTCAATGTTCTATGATGTTCTATCACAAATGTACGTCGGTGTGATTAATCTCGTGAAATGTTCTTAGAAAAGATCTGCAATTGCTCTGCTCGGCTTTGTCTGCAGATTCAGCGTCAGGAATTATGAGCGTCTCCTTCATTCACCCTGATACGAGTGTTATTGCAAGCTATTAATAATTATTAATAATATCTATATATTTATTGTCTGCTGCTTTCTTTATGTTGCTCCTCGGTCTTTGTTGCATACACAATTTGTTTTCGGCTTATCTGTTCACATATAATTTATGACTGGACTCTAACTAATAATTTAAACATAATGAGTCCAAAGTGCAGATCAGAGCCAGCATGTGCTGTTTTTATGGTTGCCCAAGAATCCACACAGTTCCCCTTCAGTCCCCCTGTGTTATTCGATGTTACAGCAAATTAACCGCAAAAGAGAAAAGTTTATACCAAAGTTACATGAACCTCAGATAGGGTCATTGCTGGTTTCTGCTGACAGTCTCTTTTATTTGAGAGGAAATCATTTCTGTACCAGCTTTTAGGGAAATACTTAACAGGAAGATGCAGCAAAATCTGTACTGTTATGAAATAAAAACAGAACTAAAGGTTTTTGCAGCCACAGTTGGCAAAAGCTGGAAAAGGTAGAGGAAGCAAGAGTTGGTTTCAGAATATTTTGTACATGATGCAACATCTATGATTATCATATTTTCATTTTAAAAACTGCTATATGAGCATGAAATCCAGCATAATAATAACCTGATCACAGAAGAAAGACTTTAAATGTTTAGCACATCTTGATTTGTTCTAGTCACTGGTAGCTGAGACCTTTGACCTTAGGCCTCTGACTTTTGACCCTTTAGCTCACTTCAAGGAGGGAATCGAGGAGAAGAACACCCATAACCGTCCAGACTCCTCCGAGATCAAGTCTGTGAGCGATGGCAAGAATGTGGAGTATTATTTTGCTTCAGATGCGAGGTGAGGGATGTTAAAGAGTGTTTGTGGTGAATCTGAGGTCACGACGATCACTTCTCACTTTTAATGCCGCTTGCAAACATCGTACCACTGGATATCAATTTTAATTACACGTCTCTGTTTCATCCTCCCACAGTGCCATCATCGAACACACCAACAAGGTGCTGTACATGGAGGATGACGACATTGCAGTGGTGACCAACGGGCAGCTCTCAATCCACAGGTTGAACCGACAGGCTGGTGAGGATCCAGTAAGGGCAATCCAGACCTTGCAGATGGAGCTGCAGCAGATCATGAAAGGTCAGTTTTAAAAGAGGATTATCAACACAGCAACTTACATTTGTATTATTATATTTGGAAATCCCTGCATGCAGGTTGTGCTACTAGGCGACACCTGATTATATACAGCTAGATGTGTGCGCCCCCTGCTGGATGAAAGGCACAGCCCCTCCATTTCTCAGCTTCTGCATATCTGCTCATCTTCTTTGCAGGCAACTTTGATTCCTACATGCAGAAGGAGATCTTCGAGCAGCCAGAGACGGTAGTCAACACCATGAGAGGACGTATTTGTTTTGACAACAACACAGGTGATCAGACTGTCTTTTCAAGCTTTAAAGTTCCTGTCGAGGAACTGCAGGAATAAATTAAATAATTTTTTGCACCAATTCATGAACAAAACCAATTCAAGGTCTCCATATGCGCTGGTTATTAGTTGTAGTACTATATAGGCCGAGTAATACGCTGTGCCCACACATGCAGTCAGTGAGCAGCGGAGTGCTTGACATAAGTCTGTCACCTTCCTCAGTGATTCTCGGTGGGCTGAAGGATCACCTGAAGGAAATCAAGCGATGCAAACGCCTAATCATGATTGGCTGTGGCACTAGCTTCCATGCTGCTGTGGCTGTGAGTCAAAAATAAAGAATTGTATTACAGGGTAGTTAAATGAACACCATTATAATGCATGATGTTAATTTTTGAACTTTATTGTTTAATGGCTTTATACAGCGGCTACTTCCAAACTGTGATTATTAGTGATAACAGGAGTTGTTTCTCATGTCCAGACCAGACAGGTCCTTGAAGAGCTGACAGAACTTCCTGTCATGGTGGAGCTGGCGAGTGATTTCCTGGACCGCAACACGCCTGTTTTCAGAGATGATGTGTGCTTCTTCATTAGCCAATCAGGTGAGCACCACAAAACAACGGTAACATCCCATCCTCCAAGCCATTTTACCATCTGCTAATTTCTTTTTGTTTCTCAAGGATATGAAACAGACCTTAAAAGATAACATTTTCATTTGTCTCAAAAATGTATTCTATTTATGCAATCACACGTTTCCCTCAGGAGAGACAGCAGACACCTTGATGGCTTTACGTTACTGCAAGAAAAATGGCGCCCTGACAGTTGGTATAACCAACACTGTGGGCAGTTCCATCTGTAGAGAAACCAACTGTGGAGTCCATGTCAATGCTGGTCCGGAGATTGGAGTGGCTAGCACCAAGGTAAGCCTTCTCCTGAATATATGATCTTGGAGTTTTCCTCTCATCCTGGAGCTATTGTATAATTCACTGATTTCTGCACCCTCAGATAATAAACTAGTGGCTTTTGCTGCTTTCTTGTCACGTTTCGAACATGTTCCTTAGGTTCTGCTTTAACCAGGGTAACCTGTTTGTTTTGCTGTGTGTGATCCAGGCCTACACCAGTCAGTTTGTATCTCTCGTCATGTTTGCCCTGATGATGAGTGAGGACAGACTGTCCCTGCAGCCTAGAAGACTGGAGATTATCAATGGTCTCAGGGTGCTACCAGGTCAGTTTACAAAGCATCAGAAACACATTTTGACATATTTTGTGTGCCTTTTTCTGATTAATGCACTGCTATTTTATTCTCATAGAGCTGATAAAGAAAGTTCTGTCCCTGGATGACAAGATTAAGGCCATCGCCAATGAACTGTATCAGCAAAAGTCTCTGTTGGTGATGGGCCGAGGGTTCAACTATGCCACCTGCCTTGAGGGAGCGCTGGTAAGTAGCATACAAAATTACCTCTCATAATAAATACTGGCATGGCAATATCAGGTGCTCTCTGCAACGGTTTAATATTAACTGTACAAACACAGAAAATCAAGGAGATCACTTACATGCACTCAGAGGGTATCCTGGCCGGTGAGCTGAAGCACGGACCTCTGGCCCTCGTGGACAAAGAAATGCCCGTCATCATGATCATCATGAGGGATGCCTGCTACAACAAGTGCCAGAATGCTCTGCAGCAAGTCACGGCCAGATCAGTAAGTGCTGGAATCATGGGACAGATTGGCACACAATAAACAACGATTTACTGGCAAATGGCTGACCTCTGACTCTGCCCTTGTCAGGGGCGACCCATCATCCTCTGTTGCCAGGACGACCCTGAGATGTCTCAGATTGCCTACCAGACCATTGAGCTGCCACAGACTGTGGACTGCCTGCAGGGCATCCTCAGCGTTATCCCCCTGCAGCTCTTGTCCTTCCACCTGGCTGTGTTACGAGGATATGATGTAAGTTATAAGAAAAAGACCTATAGTCACATTTCTGCTCGTTACTAGCCTCATTGCGAATGTGAGAAAAAAGCTTATCATATAAACTATCATGTTAAACTATGACATCCTAATTTTTGTTGTGTTCGATTGTGATTTAATGTTTTTTCACATTCAGCACCCTCAAGTAAGAATTTATTAGGATACATTTTGGAGCCATAATCACAGAACTGCCTGTGTGTCTCAATTAGACCTGCACATTTAGAAGAATTTTATTACAACAGCAGGAGAACATTCTTAGGGACAGCTGCAGCTAATTAATTATTCACATACTATACAAGTTTGTATGTGCACCAGCCCTCATTAAAATGTGTGTGGTATTTTCTGCATTAAAAAGCCTTAAAGAACGAATCGACTGTATTTTCATCTTTGCTTCTCTGATTTTTTTGCAGGTTGATTTTCCCAGAAACTTAGCCAAGTCTGTGACCGTGGAGTAAATTGAAAGCACCGAAGAAAGGAGAGAATCCTCAAAGATTTGAAGTGAAGTAGTGCAATTTAATGCTTGGTGTGCGCTGTTATGTGTTTGCGTGTCTGTGTGTGTGTGTGCATGAAGAGCATGAATGAGAGAAGAGCTTTTATGACACAGTGAGGTTTTACATAAATTGAAATGTGAAGCGCATCCAACGCACTGTTGACTAAGTGCCAGTGACCTCACAGAAAAATGTATGAAAATGACATTCACACTCTCAAACTGCAATGCTGTGACGTTTGTCTTGAATTGAGCCAAAACAGCAGACAAAAGCATGGCAGAAAGGCAATGAATTAAAGTATTTATAGTCGTGCAATATGGGGACCAAAAGTGCATTATGAATGTACACAATCATGTCTTGGGTGATGTTTTCCGACTATATTTGCATTACTGGAAATGGAAGAATTTAACTGTCTTATTACAGAGATGTTTCTGAGTTAGAAGGCCAATAGTTAGAAATTTCAGCGAATTTACTTTTTTCATCTCTAATGTATCTAAATGTAACTATTTTTGCAAAAGATGACAGTTGTTTTTCAGTCTTAAACATGATTCATTTCATACTTTTCTACTATAATGTTACAACTGGTATTTTTAGAAGTCAAACTCCAATTCCTCTCAAGACTTTTTAAATTGTAACACACACAATGAAGAACACATACAGCAAATAAAGTGTACCTTTTAAATCAATAATTCTTTTTAAAAATGAGTTTACAATAGTAATAAATATAATATGCATGTATCTGATTTTTAGACGGGACTTGATTTTCGTATCCATGATTATATTTTATACGGTATGTTTTATAGGCATAAACCGGCACGAATGATCAATAAAGTATTTTATTCGAAAACCCGGTATTATTATTATTATTGTGATTATTGTTGTGATAATTATTATTATGGTAATTATTATTATTGTTATTATTATTGTTATTATTATTATTATTATTATTACTATTATTATTATTAT
>BJFM01002021.1:33577-43803 GCA_016586285.1 Arothron firmamentum | reverse complement strand
GTGCGTGTGTGTGTATACGTGACAGTTAATACGCGACAGTTAATACCAGAAAGCAGCAGTGGTGGTGTAGATCACTAAAGCAATCAAAGCCTATCAAAGTTCCTGATGAGAACCAAATGGAAGTACATGCACAAGAAATCCAAATTGAGTCAATACCAATAATGTGAAACAAGGGTTGCATTCAGCTAATGCCCATTAGCCTTCTAATAGGTTGTAGTGATTTTGTGTACCTTGCTGGTAAAAGGTTAGCAGGTTGTCTCTCACCGGGCCTGGCATGCTAATAACTTACTGGATTTGTGCAGCCATGCTGTCGGGGGGGAATAACATTAACTGAAAGGCATTTATGACACCCAGTCACACAGTTCTCAGTGCATTCTATTTTACACGGAGGACCCTTCAAACTGGCATTCAAAACACTGTGCATTCCCAATTTTTGGGAGCTTCCAAGACAGGGATAAATAGTGCAGATTTCAACCGTGGCGTATGCATCTCAATGAAGTCTGGTGCAGCAGGACGGATTCGGTCCTGCTGAGTGTTCTGTTGGAAGGCCAGCAGAGTGAGCTTGGTGCATTTAAGCTGTTTGGATAACTGCTGCTTGGTTTGTACATGATCAGGTGGAGTACTGTGGGGTGTTTGTAAGCCTACTGTAGAGTACTACTTACAACCCAGAGAAGTAAACACCTGTTCCCACTAGCAGCTGAAGGTTTCAGAGAACAGTATGGTAATAGCCGCACTACTTGTGCGTTTACTTATCCATTCCATTTGCTTTTTGCTGGTTGTAACAAAGGCTCATGTATTTTTTGCAGTTGCTGTTTGTGTTTTAAGACTTTGAGCTCCATCATCTCCTGCAGCTTGTTGTAGCTGAAAACACATTTCATCATGCACCCTCCGCATCAGTTCTTATTACATGCAAAGACCAGCTCACATTTCCCTGATGGGCATCAATCTCAGCCAAAATGACTTCCATCGAAAGCGACGCTGCTTTGGCAACCAGTGTGCACTTACCGGTGCAGTACGGTGGTGCACCGCTCCACGTGCTGTCTTCCTGACAGTGCCGTGTGACGTTGCCTACCAGCATCCCTCCGTGCAGACACGAGTACTGGATCACTGAACCATAAGTCCAGCTGTGGCTGCCCGATACTGCCGCGTTCGGGGGTATTCCAGGGTCACCGCAGGAAATGGCTACAGGCAACAGTCAGGAAAAGAGAAGGTGTTAATTTTATCAGGTCCAGTTACAGATGCCACAGTGTCACTATTTTGCCTTTTCCTGACATAAACAGTAGTTTTGAGAAGAGATGTTCATTGAAAACATGCAAAAGAGACCTCCGCGTAGAATTACACTGCCATATTTAATTAATTTTGAGATGGTTCGGCAATGTTATAATCTAAATTCGACTGCTTCGCTAACACTGAGCAGCTGAAGACTCTCACCAGTGAATTAAATTGCCTGAGTCGGTGAACCAATACCACGTCTGAAATGTAATTCTGTTCAGCCAAGCCAGACAATTTTCTCTGTGTGGTGCAAATGTAGAATACACTCCAGAGTGCCAAACCAACACACAGTAAAAAGTTTTCTTCAAAAAACGGTTGTTTTTTTTGCCCTACAATTTTCAAAAAAATTTATGTTTTACAGTGAACAGGTTTGTGGAAGACACAGATATGAAACTGCTCCCGATTTTCCATTACTGCCTCCTCTGATATCTCCCCTTACCCCCAAATTATATTACTCCATCGCTTCCTCGCACCTCAGTCATCACCTCAACCCCACCAGACCCCAAATGCTTTGATAGGATCTTTTGTCTGGACTGTGACACTCACTGCCCAGACACCAGCGCCTCTCCTCATCGGTGCGGCTGTGTTTTCTTCCTGCTTTCCCCTCTTTCTTTCTATCTCTACATCAGCCCCCTCCTCCCTGTCGCTCTCTAGTTTAATCTGTGTTTCTATCAGCCACGGTGGCTCTGCGCCTATTCCCCTGCGTTGCTCACCTTTATGTCTGCACACACATAAATGCAGACACAAACATGCTCCAAACTTTAAGCCTCTCCTCTCAGCCTCCTTTTATGATTACTCCCTCCCATTTCCAAACTCTCTCAGTTTCTCATTCTCTCCTCATCTTCCTCCCAGTGGCTCTCGAGGCACCTCAAATGGCTTTTTCTGACAGATATAACGAAAAATAAATAGAATCCTGCTGTTGCTCCTTGCGTGCAGCACGACTAAGTTTTGTCGACATTCTTCTGCCCACTTCTAAAGTTCTGAGGTTGTAACCTGTCCACAAGCATCATTCAATTGGAAAAAAAAGAAAAAGAAAAATGAAACCGTGCTCATGAGAGCGTACCTAAGCAGCGAGGGATCGGCCGGTCCCATCGCCCGTCATGTTGGCACACGAGGAGAGTGGAACCCAGGAGGTAGAATCCCCGTTTGCAGTGGATGGCTACAGTCACGCCGTAGCTGAAAACCTCTGGGTAACGCAGGCCAGACTGACGTACGCCGTTCTCCACCAGGCCGGGGTCAGAACAGTTCACCACTGCAGGGGAGAGCAGAGGGCGACATGGAGCAGAAGGTCGACATGGACTGTGCTAGAACAACTGAAAGCCTACTTGTAATGATGTCACAGGCAGAACAATGGGTCATTTTTGCAGGACAGTTACAGGTAACATGAGCCGCAAATTCAGCCCTGATTCAGATCACGTCGCAACATAATGGAGGTGAATTTTTGCAGATGGAATAACGCTTTGTGAACTGATATCTCCTGCTGCTCCTTTCAGGGCTTTGTTCCATTTGTCTTTGTTTTCTGAAGCGCCGTCATTTGGTCATTTCTGCTGTCTCAAATTTAGGTTTTGAGGGATGTTGTGTGTGGGTGTGTGTATCTTTGTGTGAATGTCACCCTCTGGAGGCAAAGAAAGCTTCAGTTTTATGAATGATTATTGCCGAGGCAAAGAGGGGAACAGAGAGACAGAGAGAGAGAGACACTGAGAGAGACTGAGAGAGACAGAGAGAGACAGAGAGAGACAGAGAGAGAGACAGAGAGAGAGACAGAGAGAGACAGAGAGAGAGACAGAGAGAGAGACAGAGAGAGAGAGAGAGAATGTATGAGTAAAAATCAATTATTTCAATGGAAATTCATCATGAGCAGCTATGGCTAAATTGTTTTGGACGGCTCTCGTGTCTGTGCAAAAGGTGTGTGTGTGTTTGTATGTGAAAATGTCCCCACAGGGTCTGAAGGAAGCCTTCATCTGTGATTTGATCTCTTTTGCAAGTCCCTGACTTTCGATCTAAACCACCCTAATACACTGCTCAGTGCTTCAATTTCATGTCTGAGCTGATAGCTCTGACATTTTTGTTCTGAATGAACGTGTTCATCCTCGCTCACAAGCTGCCAGCATCACTTTCCTTATTTCAGTGTCTTTCCTGACTGCTTTCCTTCACCTGTCTGAGACAGTTCAGAGGCTATACTGTGTGTCAGAGTGCACAAAACAGTACCGTGCGGACCGCATCCTAGTATAGATGAAACCAAAACAGAAGCATTAGCAGGGATATCTGAGTTTCTGGGCTGGTTGTGTAAATCAGTTGGTGACCTTTGCAGACAGGCAGCAAGCTGCTCCACTGTCCATTGAGGCGACACTGCGCTCGAGCACTCCCACTGAGCACGTAACCTCTGTTACATGTGAAGTTGACAACATCATTGAGGTTGAACTCGCTGCCATTGGTTCGCCCGTTGGCTGGGTTGCCGGGGTGACCACAGGTGATAGCTGAGGGAGCAGAGCAGATGATGATGAATGACCAGCAGTGGAGGGACTGCTGCATGCGTACAGTTTTCTATGGTGCCACTGACTGAATTAACTACAACAGCTTTACTCACGGACACAGACGGGTGTTGTTCCAGACCAACGGTGGTCTTGCTGGCAGATTCTGACGGACGTGCCAATTAGACGATATCCCAACATGCACTGATAGACGACCGTGTCGCGGTAACTAGAGCCGTCTCCACTGATGTGGCCATTGACGATAGGATCAGGAGAGTCACAGTGACCAGCTGGTAGACAGAGTAGATTAATTATTATAGCACCTTCCCAAATGAATTGAAACCCACTTTATCAGTGTTGGGCGGCAAAGAAAGTAAGTAAACCCACAAATGATATGATGGTTCATTATTCAAACGTAATGCAGAGGGAATGACGTAAACTACAAATCAATGTTCAAAGGCAGCAGAGCGCTGCATCAAAGACCAGCAGCAAATACAAATGATAAGCACATTTTAAATCACTTATCTGCACTTTGGTCTCATTAAGCTTCCCGCTTTCAGGGATTCTTAAAAACTTGAGCACATACACAAGTTGCAAGTTCCAATGATTCAATGATGGCTCAAGGAGGCTCGACATGACAGTGGAGATCGTTGGAGCTCCTACTGCTCCAACTCTTCTATACAGCAGCACCACTAAGACGTTTCTCCCATTCACAAGAGGAACACAAAACATCTTTGTCATTAACAGCAAAACAAGCAAAAAGGATTGTTACCGAGGCTACCATGTAGACTATGTGTCTATATCCAGAAACATACAGCTGATTAAATAACACGCAGTAAAAGGAAACTGACTGTGGTAGCTTGTATTTATAGTATCATTGTTGCTTTCTTGTTATTTTTATCTGCAGCTGATGTTGCAAAGGAGCAATCATACTGACTGGAAAGAACCATAAACATGCATTCAATGGGAGGATACATATGATTATAAACTGGAGATATTTTGGCTGTTCCTGTTCTTAGTAGGAGCTCAGACACGCTCTGACTTCAACCTTTGAAATGTGGCTCCGATTCTGGCATGCAACCAAGTGTGTTTGCTGAGTCCCCTCAGTAAACTGTGCATGTAAAATCGGGATAAATCATTTGTGGACAGTGCTTCCTGAAGGTTTAAATCATCTCCTTAATACACATCATAAACTGGCTTCGCAGTAAATCATGGGAGTTACTCAGGCATGCACTCACTTTATCTTACTTATTGCTTGTCTAATTTTCAAGGACCTAAGCCAGACACTTGAACCAACCTCATGTATCATGAATACAGGTACACAATGTTCGCACAGACATTAAAAACCAAAAAATTTCCCCCTCAGTCACAGATGAGCCTGTTCTGAGATGGTGAAACCTCTGCTCAAGGTGTAAAAACACCATATTCATACCTTCATAAGCAGTTCAGAGTCATTATGAGTGTAAATTTGCAGTGTGGCTGGTGTGTCTCTTCCTCTATGAGCAGCTTTGTCACCTATTTCTTATATAAATGTATTACATTCAGATCCACAGAATGTTAGCAGCATACTAACTCTGACAACGCAATAAAAAAAACAAAACAATGAAATTTACCCAGATTTACCCATTTACGCAGATTTCTGAAAACCCAGATTTTTGAAAAACCTCCCAAAGTCAAGGTCAGGAACACGTTGAAACAAACTGACTAAGAGTTGAGAAAACTTTTCATGTTGGAGAAAGACCAGACAGCGTATGTCACATGTCACAGATCTTACCCAGACACCGGGTCTCTGCACCATTCCACAGCCCATTAGCGCCGCACTCCCTGACATGTGACCCCACCAGCGTGTAACCATGGTTACACATAAAGATGGCTGTGGCTCCAAATGTTGTCAGCGTCCCCAATTTGGTCCCAAAGGGTGGAGAAGGAAGCTCACCGCAGGAGATGACTAGGTGGAAAAAAGAAACACAAATCCAGCGCAAGTCAATACTGACAGCAATAATCAATAAATGTCTGACTTTCTTTTTTTTAAAACAGCGGAAATTAAGATTCTCTGTGAAATCTCATGTATTATATTTCTTCAGTAACTAAATCTGAACAATATTAATAGGCCGCTTTAGAGCTGCTGCAGTATTAACAAGTTTTCACTTTCAAAATTTCTTTTAATAAAATAAGAAATAAAGGCAGTGCCACAGAATCCAGTAATACTCTAACCTCTGACTACTGGCCGCATATATCTTCATATAGAAATACGGCCAAATGAGTCAAATAGTACAAACTTTTAATTACAGCTGCTAACACCTAAATTATTCATCTTTGGGTTTAAACATCCAGTGTTAAAAGCAGCAGGTTGTGTTCTGGCTGACTGTTTTATCCTCAGTTTTACTTGTGTCTCATTCTAAAAAGCCACAACAGGAAACCTGTTTACACAAACACAAACAGCAGCCGTCCCCATGGTTATCACTCTTCCTCCACCTGTAACAGCAGTGTTCTACACAGGTCGTGGTCCAAGAAGAGATTCTGTTCCAGGGATGATTATTTCTCTTTTTCTCCCTCCAGGCTTGTTATGTTCTGTGTTCAATCATTAATAACCAGCTTTGGGAGCACACGCAGTACAATCTATTGTTGTTTGAATAAGGCTTTTGTTGCTCATGATGTTTTAAGAAAAAAAAAAAGCAGAAAATGAATCATTAATACAATGAAATCTGCCAGCAGCTGTTGTGATTTAAAACAGTCACACTAATCTCGCTGGCTGACTTGCTTACTTTTACAAGTGGCCGGGTCATCTGACCCCTCCCAGGTTCCGTTGGCAAGGCAGCGGAGAGTTCGGTGACCCACACCTAAATAGTACCCAGTTGAGCATTCCAGCATCATGACAGAGCCAAACTCTCCGAGCTTCCCAGTCAGCAGCCGGTAGGTCATGTGTTCGGACAAAATCCCCTCAATGCTGCTGCAGTGGATGGCTGCAAAACAGACTTACAATGTAAACAATTCCACCAATCCAAACTGGATCACTTGGACATAACAGCATACACATTTGCACAACCAAATTCTAAAAATAGCTATGCAAGACATTAGAAATGACACAATTTTCTATAATATTGGCATTGTTTGCTACACAGCATGGTTTCCATTGGGTCAAACAATGGCTAATTGAGGATAAATATCAATAAAACTAAAATTCTTCATTTTGTCACCATATACACAAAAAGTAAGGTAGAAGCAAACTTTGAGGTTATTGAAAATACTCACGAAGACACCTGGGAGGTGCCGCCACGTTACTCCAGCTGCCATCTTCCAAACACACGGCTGTCATCGGAACGTCAGGGTCGGGGTGGTAACCATGGCCACAGTGGTAGCTCACCTGGCTGCCGACAGTGTACCTGTTGGCATGGAAGCTGCCGTTGCCCACAGCCTGGGGGATTCCACACGAGACAGCTGCGGGGAGACACCCAGCGAAATATCACAGACCCACTTTTTAAGGTTTGATTTATGGTTGTTTTGTGCAAAAGGTGCACAATTAAAAGAAGAAAGTGGGCAGCTAATTTGCATCCGCTGTGCAGTTTGTGCTGACTCCAGCCAAAGCCTGAAGCCCATTTTAAACACTGCAAAGCTGCCAGAGACTATGTTGTTTGTGGGTATACAAATCCAATATCCACCAGCCTGGAACCAACAACTAAATTAAGGGCTAATGTACTTTTTATTTTTGAAGTATTTTATTTAACACTTATTAATGAGGAGAAAATATTAACTTAAGCCTTTGTGAACCTACCCAAAAGTGGGTGGAAATAATTTGGCAAAATGCAGGAGAATTGTCCTGTTGGGATTGTGTATTTGGGAGGAGCAACCTGTCACATTATGTCCAGCTCATCCAAAAAAAATGAGACATACAAAATGTTCTGGTCACCAGACAAAAACAATCATCATCAGCAGTAAATGCATGAGAATACTGTGAACTGATGAGCCCTATTTATTAAGTCTAACAGTATCCAGGCTCAGCATTAACCTGTTCGTCTGTCACAGTTGTTCCAGCCTTGCTGTTATTAACTCAGAGAAGCCCTGAAGTTCCTGCTTTCTAAATACTAAAATGATGCCTACAAGTCTAAAATTTTTACCTTGGCATAAAGGCGGGGGTGTGTCCCACTGGAAAAGCCCGTTTGGATAGAGCCTGCAGGTGGCATTACTCGAGCCTACCAGGTGGTAACCACGGTTACAGTAGTAGAGCAGCTTGCTCCCTGGCCGAAGCTTGGTGCGGTTGATCACGCCTCCGTTCAGCGGTGGATCATTAATGCTACAGTAGGCAGCTGTCCAGACAGAGACACAGCAGCCCATAAATGTCTGATGAAGGATTCCTCTCTGTGCTGCTGCTGCTGCTGCACAGGAAAACTCTTTCTTCAACCAGTCAGCAAAAAATGATTTTTGATCGATGCTCCAAAGAAAAGTTAGAGCCGATATCGTTCCTGTCTGTACAGCAGCAGCACAGAACAGCTCACAAACCTGCTTCGGACACAAATCACATCCAAAGAAAAATGAACAAACAAAGAAATAAAATCGATGCTATGAATTATTTTTTTGTCTTTCTGAGAGGAAACATGAACAACTATGTAAATACGCAGCCGAACATGTCATAAAGCCCAGCTAGGCTCCACCGTTCCCCTCTCTCTTGGCTTCATATCAAAGGGAAGATGTTCCACCTCCAGTCAGGACAATGCATCCAATGTTCAATTATCACCCTGTTTTTCAGAAGAAGATCTCATGCCTCCCTCTGAACACTGAGTCACAGGCCTCTGTCTTTGAGCATTTGTCTTTCTTTTCAGCAGTTCTGTCTGACATCATCAGTATTCGCTGGTAGACAGAGGGTTCAGTTCCTCACAACCACTTATTATTAATTTGCATAAATGGGCTGAAACTGCCCGTGGATGCATTTCATTTTTCAGTGTGTCTGTAAAAGACTAAATATCACTAGAAATCTTCACCAATGGTCTGAGTGGAGAGGATTCTTCACCTTTGATGGAAAAACTGAAATATAATAATATAATACAATATGAACTAAATCTCTTATTTACAATACTTTTGCTACTGTATAGTTTTATATTGAGATGGGTAAAATTTGCATTATTTTGATGCACTATTACTGCAATTGTTTTATTACTGTATTGTCTGTCTTTCTTCCGTGGTGTAAAGTCACACATGTAATGTGTGTAGCATATAAAACTACAGGAAAAAGGCATTCATGGCACTATAAACAAAGCATCACCCTAAAATGTGTTTCCTTTGAAAGAGAGAAATATTTGTTCGAAAACCACATCGATCTCACAGTCTCAAAACAGATTTACTGAAAGAACAAAAATTAAAAGGCGAAATCGGAATTGTCAAGTTCCAGCTGAACCGGATCAATGAGACGGCCGTCTAAAAAAATGGAGCTGGGAGAGGGGGCTCGGATACCTGAATATCGAATCTTGAAGCCTCTCTTGTTGGTTGCGTGGTCTGTGGACCAGCGGAGATACAGCTGGTTCGTCTTTGATGTGAAATTCAGCTGAGACGAGTGGTTTCCGCTCAGAGCGACGAGCAACGGGCTCTGACCCGAAGAGCCTGCAACGCAGCAAAGCAATAAACTGCTGGGTGTTTTGCTGTTCTCGTGAGCACCTGAGTGGAAATGCTATTATTTTCACAGCTATGATTCAAAGGTGACTGACAACTTTTGAATTCATTCGTATGTGTGCGTCGGGCTAATATTACAGGGACCCAGGTGAGTAATATTGTAATTGCAGGGGGAGATAAACAATATGCTGCAGTCAGAATGTGTTTTATTGTTCCTGAGGCGTGCAGGATATGAGCCTGACAGCGTCATTATGCTGCTAAGTACCAGCGAAATGACTTGTTGTATGTGTGATCAGATTGCAGCGTACTGCTGAAAGAACTCGCTCACATCCACGCAGACCACGGCTTTCACCAGCACGGAGACACACGCATGCCACACACGTGCCTGCCCTCTATTGCTGATGAAGTCCAGCACTAATAACATTTCATTATATAACAGTTTAAAAATTGTTTGTGAATTTGTACTGTGTTTATTCAAGTTCCCACATTTCCTGTTTAAATTAAACCGCTGCCACTTGAATTAACTTCAGCTGAAGGAATAATTCTCTGATTTCTGAAATAACAAAAAATAAGTTCCTTTACACATGCGTGCGCGCGCGCGCGCACACACACACACACGCACGCACAGACACAGACAGAGCAGATCCTTGAGGGGGAGTGCCACAGATGAGAATTACATTCTGTGCATCTTATTAAAAGTTGTGGTACTTTTTATAAGCAAACATGAATTAAAGATGTGTGTATGTGTGTTCTTGTACCTGCTACATACTGCGGATACTAAAATCTGCATTGTGAGACGTTATGGGAAGTAAGGACATTTGTGTGTGTGTGTGTGTGTGTGTGTGTGTGTGTGTGTGTGTGTGTGTGTGTGTGTGTGTGTGT
>BJFM01002021.1:22697-33506 GCA_016586285.1 Arothron firmamentum | reverse complement strand
TGTGTGTGTGTGTGTGTGTGTGTGTGTGTGTGTGTGTGTGTGTGTGAGTGTGTGTGTGTGTGTGTTACATACCATCAAATATCTCCAGTTCATCAAACTGTTTCTCACTGTGAAACAGCTCTACATAGATGTTGATTGTGTAACCTGTGGAAGAAGTTAGAATCACTGACCATCCCGATCATAAATCTGCAACAACAGGCAATATAAACCCAAAGGAATCACCCGCAGCAGCCGAGACAAATGTTCAAACATTATTTCACACTTCGTTTAAGGAAGCACGAGCACATGACCGCGCACCCTCATATTATTTTGATGCAGCTGTGCTACATAAAAATCTAATTCAATTTCTGTAGTCCTTCTCACACCAGTTACTCACAACATAAATTCTGCACATCACGCATATTGGGCAGCCTGTGGATCAGGAAATGCAGTGGTTGAACGGAGGAACATCCAGCCAGTTTGATCCTCCACATATAATGTACTTACAACAACGAGCTGGCCTGCAGGGAGCAGCTATCAGTGTGCAAAAGCATGAATGGACGGTTACCGCGCCATCCGTCACTGCGGTAAATCCAGTAAATGTAAGGACTTTTACTGCACGAGCTGCAAAGAGGTCACATGACACCCACCTGGAATCATGTGTAGCAACCAGGAGCAGGTCTGGCTGTTGGGGTAGTTACCAGGAAAACCAGGACTCAGTATCACCCCTGATGAAGAAGTCCTCTCCTCATTGGCCGGACACTGGGCTGGGTGTGTGTGAGGGGGGGATAAATGTCAGAATCATTGACTGAAGCTTTAGGAATCTTTCATTGGATCCATTCTTTCAAATAATTAGATGAAACACTTAACTTGGACTCTCAGGTGTGTGTGTGTGTGTGTGTGTGTGTGTGTGTGTGTGTGTGTGTGTGTGTGTGTGTGTGTGTGTGTGTGTGTGTGTGTGTGTGTGTGTGTGTGTGTGTGTGTTGAGGGGAGCACTCTGGATGCATCTCCTTGAACAAGTCTTTGTTTCTTCTCTTTTAATGGTGAGGACCCTCTGTTCATGCCATGTCTTCAGACAAACACGAGCACCTCTGCTTCACTCGTCATAAAAAAAAATAAACTTCAAAAATAAAATAAAAAAAATAAGCTACTGAAATCCACTAAAAAAAGCTTATGTTAGTAACTGTAACTAGTTACTAGTTATCTATATTACAGTAAACTGATTTAGGAGTTTAATAATAGAATTAAATAAAATCTGATTATTTTATTGAGCTTTATGTGCAGAAACTACCAGTAACTCAAACGAGAGTTTAACCTACTATGACATTCTTTTTGATTGTCACAGGTGAGTTAAATACTGAAAAGTGAAGAGCTGCACTAATTTCTTTTTGTTGTTTATTTACTTTAATGTACCTTGGCATGTTGGAGGTGGAGTTTCAAAAAGCAAATGGGAGTTGAGTTGACACGTCAGCTCTGACTTTCCCACCAGGGTGTATCCAGGCAGACAGCTGTACTTCACAATGTCACCTTAAATAAGGAAAAGAATAAAAATGTCTGTAAAAACATTTGATGTTAAACATTTTAACAGTGTTTCTAGAAGCAGCCGTTCAGAGAAGAGGACCAGTGAAGGCTGTTTTTTTGTTTGTTTTTTTTTGAGCCGTATTAGAACGAACAGGCTGGTTTTGTTTTATTCCAGCTTTGAGGCCTGACATTTGAATATAACATCACCTTTCAGAGACACGTGATCTCAGATTCAGATGTTGCCCATTATAGCACACCATTCCCACCGTGGTGTGTGGCATTTCCAGGTGCAATGTCACCAGGTTTTTATTTCGGCAGGTCTTTTTCCACGCCGAGGAGATTTTTTACCGTCTGCATCCGGATAATGAGGGATTACAACGCTGGGATGTACTTTGCACATTCTTTAAAAGCTTGTATACTACTGCACTCGGCCTAAAGTGACTCTGCTCTGCATCTTTCTGCAGTTTAAGGAAATATATTTCTTTCTTTACTTTTCCTCCTCAAATTACAGTTGCTGATGCAAAGGTCACCAAACCTAATGGTCACAAACACAGCTGAGGGAAATGGAAAACGTGACAAATGGTTATTTGGCAGCGCAGAATGATTGTTTTTCTTTGTGAACATATTTTATGGGTTGTCGTGAGATTCTAAAAAAAAAAAAAAAAAAAATCAAAGTTCCCACAAAAGAACAGGAAAAACAGGAAAATGACAGGAAACATTGACAACTAGTTAGAGTGACCTCATTAATTAGCTCTTTCATTTATTTCGCTGTTTTTGAGTTCAGTCATCAAGGTCAGACTGTTGCGGGCTTGCTGGTTATCAGATGTACTTAATGGGATATTACCTATTTGGAAGTCTTCATCTTCATAGAAGAGTTCTGCATTCTCCTCATCAGGAGGAGGAGGGCACTTCTTCAGACGATAGGCTGGACAGAAACGTAGTACGTCTATTAATGCTGAGACATCATTAGACTCAAGAAGGGACGGATGTGTGTGACAGCATTAAAAATAATAAAAGAAATAAAAAACTCAAGTGCCCTGGCAGTTCTTTTTTCCTCTCCAACGTGTGTCAGAACTGGTGTCTGTAATTCAACGAGGGGCGAGACTGACGTCACTTAGAAGCTCGGTTCACTCAGCCTGAACAGAAGCTTTAAATGAAGACTTTAACGTTTCCCTTCATGTCTGTCAGCATGACCTTTGTTCTTAACTCTGCTGAAGTGACACGCTTTAAAAACAGCAAATGACCAACACAACATGTGTCTGATTGACTGGTGTCATGTGACTCATCTGAACAGGAGAAATCAGGTCAAAATCTCTAAAACTTCAACAACAGTAGTGAAATCAGTTCTGAAATAGCTTCCTTTTCTGGCTGTTGAAGAATAAGTGGTGCTTGAGCACATTTAAATGGTTTATAGAACAGCTGTTTTGAAGCCTCCCTGGACATCCTGTGATTATCTCTGAGGTTTCAACAACTGGAGAAAATTCTGATGGGCTATAGGCCCAACACTCTAGAAAGAACAAGGTCCGAGCATTATCAGCACTCACGGGTATTTATTTCTGGTTTGGAGAAAGCGGGAATAAAATTATCAGACCAAAACTACGCTGCACAAAGACGAGGCTGAAGCATCAGCAGGAGGTGAGTGCTGTCATTAGGAGCTGATGGCGTTCCAGCCTGCGCAATTGGGACAGAAATCAAAGCCGAGGCACCTGGACAGAGTTCTGGCTTCATCTGTCCGGGTTCAGATGTCAATCATCATGTTTAACTCATCTATATGGCAACGAATTCAAAGTGGAAGCGGGGAAAAAAAAAAAAAACACAAGTGGGATACAAACCTTGCCTTCAACTTAAAAGGAAGTCTCATGTCATCCATCTTTATTTGCACTCTGTAGTGCTGTATAAAGATTACAGCATGACAATCACTTAGACTGGGAGTACTTCTTAAATCAAGGATTACTTTTGGATTAGAGGCTCTGCATACAGACTCATGTGCAATAACTCTGTGTGTGTGTGTGTGTGTGTGTGTGTGTGTGTGTGTGTGTGTGTGTGTGTGTGTGTGTGTGTGTGTGTGTGTACCATGGAAGTTGAGGATAAAGAACCCTCCAGTTGAAAAGTCGGAGTGAAACTGGATCAGGACCTTTTGGCTGGTACTGAAGGCTGACTCTAAGGCCGTGTTGCCACTGAAGACGCCCAGCTGAGGACTTGACGTGTCTGGGCCGTCCCTATTTAAAGGAACAAGAGGAGAAGAAAATCAGAGAGACAACAGAGGTGCATGATTACACACCAGCTGTAGGCAGGATCTGCGGCAGAAGCACATGGAGATAAAAATTGCCAGTTATCCAGAGAACAGAAGATGGAAGTGGAAAGTCTATAAAGCCCAAAAATTTCATTCATACATGTGCATGTTTTGAATTTGTATTTTTATTTACGAACAACTGTTGGAGTGATTAAAGCCTCCATACTGTGGCTACACTCAGCTCCAACTTAAAAAAAAAAAAAAACAAACCCCAAAATGAACTGAATTGCTCCCTGGTTTCAAACAACATCTATGTGCTCTCATGTACCGCCTGAAAGGAAGGTTAGAACATGCGTCTAATAAAAGAATAGATGATAAAGATTGATGGGTTTGATTACAGATGTTTGAGTAAATCAAACACCCATCTGTTATGTCAAAATGTTTGGGTGGGAAATCATTTCAAACCATTTTATTCAAAACTCTGTGGATTAAAAGCTTATCTTTTCTCATTAAATATGAAAAGTTGTTAGTTTTTTCTAAACTTCCTAAACCCATCCTATGCACTTGTGCACTTTTGTGAACGTTCATGTGATTTTTTTTTTTTTTTTTTGTCTTAAAAGGAACATGCCATTGGATTAAATAAGGCTTTTTAAAAGTTAAATTCATGGGGAGCCTGGGCTCACTGGGCTTCTCAATAATTCAGGATCTGCTGAAGGTGTTGGAACCGATTTGGAGAATCTAAATATGCAATTTGGGTCATTTAAAATAAAGTGAGAGGGGAAATTTGTGGCTCTTTTCTGTTGTGAACATTCAGGAAAAACAACGGAAACCTGTGTAAAAAAAAGCATCTTTGCATTCTTATTTATAATAAAAACATAAATGGTTCATTCTAGGAAAAAAAGGCAGCAACCAAAGCTGGTGTGAACCTGAAACAAGGCAATGAGGAGTGTCTCTGTCAGGCAGCGTGACGAGACGCCTCATTGTCGCCACAGTGAGCAGGCAGTTGACACAGGCGTGACGTGATTAACACCAACGACAGAACGACGGCGGCTGACATGTTTCACCGCCCCAGAAAATATATAAATAAATAAATAAAAGACCGCTGTTCTTTCTACATCTATCAACAACAAAGAGTGCATCATTTGTCACAAATAGTGACAAATGAATGCAGCACACAAATAAAATACAATGAAAATGAGACCAGGAGTCAGAGAACCATAACAGTATTCTATAGATTTTTTAAATATAAATATCTAAGGTAAATATTAAAAAAAAAAATCAGACTTCAAACATACAGAAAATGTGTTTACTGAGTGTGTAAAGACAGCTTTACAGTGTCAAAGTATGACCAGAGGGGCAGTTAAATATTATATAAAGGCACCAGCACTAGATACAATTTTAAATATTTTAAACTGGAGCAAGTGCAAAGGCTACCAGATTGCTCTGGTCTGAGAAAGCCAAACCCAACTCTGGCATGTTTTGCTGCCACACAGGCAGTCACATCAGAGTGGCGTTGATTAGCACAAACCATCCCTCAGATATCTGACTGAAGAGAGCCCAGGTGAGGGAAGTGTTGGAGAAGTCAGACGGAAACAGACAGGGGCTGCAAACAGGGTTTCAGTGGGATCTGTGATTTAAAAATCTCCTCAGTCCGGTGTTCCGATACTCATTTTTAGCATAACCGATTCTCTGACCTCGGTGAATTTCAGAAATTTTCAGAAACATCAGACAGACATAATATTCAACACTACAGACACGGATTCATGAATCCTCTGAATCATGTTGGCCTTTTCTAACGGCTCAATGCTAATGCACCTCATGCAAAATAGCCCCGATGCTAATCAAAAGGTTTCAGTGGGTCTGCAACCTGTGCCCATATTCCAACAAATGAAAAACACCGAATGATGACGTCACAGTCTGGCTGCAGTCTGCAGAAAGCCTGGACTATTAAAAAGATATTTGGAGTGAATCTAAACAAATAGAGTGCTTCCTCATACCCATATAGCTGATGTATTTGATTAAGCAGATCAGAGACTAAATCCTCTCCCTAAATCCACAACTGCTGAAGGTTGAAGAGATTCCACTGAGTCTATTAATGCTGAAAAAACACTCCTGTACTCTGTTCTCTTTTCTTCCTCTCCTCTTTCCCTCTCTGTTGTCTTCTCATCCCTCCTCTCCTCTCGTCTCCTCTCCTCTCCTCTCCATTTTTGTTGCACAACATCATATTCCTGTGAGGCATTTCCACATCAAACACACCCCAAAGCAGACACATATTACTGTTGCACCATCAGTCAGTGCTGCGTCTGTCATCAGTAATCTCCATGTCTGCTGTGGTTGGTCAGAGGAATAAACAGCGAGTACCAGCTGTGATTGTATTACTTTTAACGGTGAGCATTTGGACCGCTCCACTCGGCAGAGGCTGAATCGTGAGCGTGAAAATAAAAGAGCGGCCACACATGAAACCAAAGCAGCAGCAGTGTGATGGAAGGTCTCCATTAGCTGTCATTGTATCAAACCTCCTTAAACACGAGCAGCCAGTGGCGCTCTGTCGACAACCATGTTCCTGAGACCGTTGCGCGAGAACATTTCGTCGGAATGACCCGAGGTTTTCAGAACCGGCTCTGCTGAGAAGTGTTGGATTTGTGAAGGCAGCACCACCGCTCCTTTCATTACATTCCCCACTCCCCACTGAATCTCATCATTAGTTGCTGCGCCCTCTCTGGGTCTGTGTGTGGTCGTATTACTGAGCTAGATTGAATTGGTCAGTGGTCCCATTGTAAATGCATTACTCTCACACTCCCTATATTTTTGTCTTACCTCCACACTGAATCCCAATATTACTGCAGGAGCACGTCATGCTTTTGATGCATGCATGTGAAAGGATTTGAAGAACTTGAGATCTCTGTTTATAAACCAGATCAGTACATCATCATCTATTCTGTAGCTCTATATCACTGATCAAATCAATCGTATGTAAAGTCTACCTTTGAACGTGAGCGTGTTTTGATGAAGAAAAATGTATGATTAATCAATATGCTTTCCAAGGTGCAGAGTTATTCTTATTCAAGTCTGTCAAAGAGCGTGCACAGGAGATAAAAGGACATACAAAAGGTATAACTTGACCGCCTTTTTATTAATGGGCAGAGAGAAGACAGGCTGTAAGTGCTTTTAAAAGGTACCAGTCAGTGATGCAGTATCAGTCCCAGGATCCAGGCCAAAGCTGAAAAAGAAGCCGGTGCGCTGGCGAGGAGGTGGGTGTGTGTGTCCCCAGACTCACCAGACAGCGATGTAATCAGTCACAGGCTCCGTCTGAAGTAAGGTGAAGTTGATATAAACTCCGTGTCCGTGGGGAACAGTGATGAGCCAGCCGCAGTCTTGTGAGTTGGGGTATTCGTTGGGGTACTGCGGCGAGTAGACGGTTCCATTTTCAGCCGTGACATTGTAGCCGCAAGGAGCTGTAAAAGCAGAGTTAGAAGATTATCTATTTGCAAATTTGTCAAATAAATCGAACGACCAGAACAGCCTGAAGATCGGGATAGGACAAGAAAAATGGCCGACATACAGACTTTGTGGAATAGGATCATCTTCAATGAGTGTGGAAGTATCAGGAGCAGAGGTGATTGTAACCAACTGTGTTATTTTAAGTTCATTTTTAGGAGGTGGTTCAGATTGTATTAGTTCTGAAAAAGAGTATAAAATATCTACTGATATGTTAGGTTTTTGAGGAAATATTAATTTTGTTTTTGTTTTGATATTGCTGTGTTATCTTAGAATAAACTCTAAAAGGAGATCATATTATACTTATTTTTTTGGAGGGGGGTCGAATGCGTGCGCACATTATGTACGCTACATACAAAAAACATTATGCATCTCAGGACATTTGTGGACAGTGAAGACATTCTGGCTGGTCCTCCCAAAATAAAGGGTCTCTTGAAGGGTTAAGACTTTGTTTTGAGATTAAGGTTAAGTTGACTGTTACATTAAGGTTCGACATGTAGTTGTAATGGTTATGGTTATAGTAAGGATGTTCTCACAAAGACACAAATATAAGAGTGTGCGTGCATGTGTGCCATTACAGCTGCATCTAACTGGAATGAATGTTTATATTTCTTCTTCAGCAGCTGATATAAAAAAGGGTTTTAGAACCAACAGGGTGATAATAAGAACCAATTTAAATATATTGCAGTAGGAAAGAAAATGAATTATTCATATATACTAATGTATACTGAAATTTAAACTTTCAATCAATCTTCCAATTATGGAGTTTCTATCAGTTTGATGTGTCACATGCCAGTCCCTGTTGAAGGAGGTAATGGAATCCTGGCTGTATGACATGTTTTCTTACCCTCACACCGTGGGAACGGGTGGTTCCACTTGCGGTTGCTTCCATGCAGGCAGGTCAGTACTGGGTGCCCGATCAACACATAACCTGGATAGCACTGAAAGGTTATTGATTGGCCAGCACTGTAGTCACTGTTGATGATGTCACCATTGGGGAAAGGAGATGGATCCTGACAATTCTGAAGCTGATAAGCTGTAGAGACACAGAGTAAAACGATGTATCTCGGCCATGCGGACATCTTAATTAACACGTTATTGGCGTATGTTAGATTTCTATGTATTCTGCTGCGAAAAATGACCTCATCCTTAAAAGCAACAGCAAAACATGAAATGAAGCAATTCTCTTTTTATATCTTAACATGAAAAAAACCCTCCTGATCTCCAGATACTGCTGTTAGAACAGTGGAGCAACATGAGGAGATCTAATCTCCCACACAGCAAGCTGGCACATTCATACATGCGTGGCCTGCCAACACTTGAGCAAATAACAATATCGCAGGTCCATTTAGGGCACATCTCACTCGGCATGAGGGTCAGGGCAGAGAGAGCCTCTCCAGAAGACTTGCAATTGACAGGGCAAGAAGGTTCCTGGCTGTGGAAAAATAGTTGCCAGAGAACGCAAAAGAGAGGGCAGGATTCAGTAAAAAGTCAATGCACACAGGCGCCGTGCAGACTGTGCAGGAATTCTCAGAGACACTGCACAGTGGTTATAAAAAGATGAGAGGAATAAACACAAGCCATTCATGAAACAGGAAGTGAACAACAACACCTGCACTGCCATTAACCATATGGGAGACTACAAAGGGTAGTTCAGATCTTATGCAGTGAGATCCTGTGGGAGCTGTAAATCCAAACACCTAAACTAATGTTTGCAAAATTAACTGGACATAGTGTAAATGAAAGAGGGACAGTGAAGGAATCGGTGACAGATGTACTAATCCCTTGTGAATAAGGCACTTAAGGGACGAAGGGAAGATGAAGCAGTAAAGTAACAGCGGCGATACTGCTAAAAATATAGAACAGATGTTATTCATATGCGGAGAATGCCAAAGAAGCGTCAAACATTAAATCTGGAATCCCATCTCTTCAGTGCTTTGGTAGGTGGAACTGTCAGCGGAATGCATTTTCTAAAGACTGCAAATGTGCAAAAATCCCATCCTGGGTTTGAAAGGGTGAGACTGGAGCCAAGAACTCTTCCATTATGTCACCGAAAATAAAAGGTGAAATGTCCACAACAACTAAATTCCATCAGCAGAGACACACAAAAAGGGAAAAATTAACATAGAAGATGTGAATGTGGGTTAATGCAAGTGTAAGTTTCTGAGCCTCGTTCCAGATCTGCTGGCACATGCCGGCGGTGAATCTCATGTGTCTTTGAAGTGAAGCACTTAGGTCTACAAATAAAGCCTGCTGGACAAGATGCCAGTCTCTCACAGGCGCTTACTAACAATCCATCTCTTTTAATGATGAGAGGAAAACCATAAGTCTTTAGCGTGACTCATCTGAGGATCAAAGCTCAAAACCTCAACCAGCAACTTTTTTTCCCCCTTCCATCCTCCTCTCCATTTCTCGGAGTTAGCGAAGCTTTGTAATTTGTTTAATATCTGACATTATAAATTCTTTTTTTTTTCATCTACAGCAAGCATTTTAAGAGAAGGGTTTTGGAAAATGTCCATGTGTACTGAACAGTCAGTACTGAAAGATCTTTCTTGTTGTGACCCCGATGACCTCTGCAGGTGCCTCTGGCTGTATCTGTGCAGAGGCTCACACGTGAAGATACGTTCACGCACTCTGCTGTACAGTAGCTTCCCTCACTGATTCACGGCAGATCTGGTCTGCGGCGTTCTGAGGCAGCGTTGCCCTGTGGCCTGTGTGTATGGATGCTCCTGCTCTGTTGCAGGGTTTGCAACGGCGCATAAGCATCACGCAAACATGCAACAACACACATACCAAAGAACTGTGAACGATTGAACAGCAATCACACTGAACAATAACAATGCAACACACACATGATGGAGTAGAGAACACTAATCATTGTGCAAAATGCAAACTCGTCGCATGCAGCACCAAGCATTCCAGTACCCTGGTAGTTGAGTTTGAAGCCTGGCCGGTTCTCCGAGTGGTCGCTGTAGAAGTGGATGATGGTCAGGTGGGTGGTGCTCAGCAACGTCGGTGGGATCTGGGTACCAGTAAACTTCCCAATAAGTGCAGAACTGTGCTGGGGTCCGGCCCTCACCTCCAGGAAGTCATGGTTGTCCTCAGATGAGAAGTTCTGGAACTGAATATGGGCTCCTAGAATGTAAACAAAATGACAAACACGTGGAAAATTAATAATACAAGTTAAAGTAGCGACCATTTTTATGTCCAACGGTGATGAACTGTGTGCACTTGGAATTTCCTGTCTGAAAAATCTACCAAGCAGCTGCACACAACAGATGCTCTGTAGGTAACATAAGAAAGACAAACGTGTCTAAAGTAGTTACCGTATCCTGTAGGCAGCCTTATTTGCCAAGTGCAGTCCAAGTTGCCCGGGTAGTTTCCAGGGAAACCCGGACTGAGGATGACGCCACTCATTTCAGACAGCACCCCCCCACAGGGAGCTGACAGCACAGACAGCAGAAGAGCATTATTAAAGTAGGCATCACAACAAAAACAGTTATTAAAGTACTTGTGTAAGCATTGTGTGTGTGTGTGTGTGTGTGTGTGTGTGTGTGTGTGTGTGTGTGTGTGTGTGT
>BJFM01002021.1:9838-22617 GCA_016586285.1 Arothron firmamentum | reverse complement strand
GTGTGTGTGTGTGTGTGTGTGTGTGTGTGTGTGTGTGTGTGTTTGTCAGTTTATTACAGCATTTTAAAGGAACCTGTGAAACTAATTCAAATTTTCATGATTTTGTTGCATTACATAATTTCAACGTCTGATGCGAAGGGGTTTGAACTTGAATGTTGAATTTCAAGGAATATTAATACACAGAAAATCCATAAACACACACCAACAGTAGTAAATGGATTTTACACACACTGAAGGAGACTGCTGCGCGACTGAGTTTATTTGGCCCCGATGTCGACGTTTACTTTAACTCTAATTAACTTTCAGGACTTGCTATACGGTTTCACTGCCGACTGAATTATTCAGTGTGAGAAACAAATGAAAATGTAATCCAGAGTCCTGCACACTGCAGCAGACGTTAGAAAGACCTGCATCTTAGCACCAAGCCCACAATTCAATTTTCCCCCTCTGGGTTATTGATCCTATATATTGCCAACCCTGTGTTAGACAAATGTTGCTTGCCTGTTTAAATGTGATTTAAATGTGAACACAAGCAGCCTGACAGAGTCAGGTGATCTGGAATTTCTCATTCAGTCATTGCTGTTCATTTACTGATCTCTGTTGAGGATTTTCTAGTCCTCACTCTGAGATATTGCTGCTTCATTTTAAAGAAGATTTCAGCCCAGCTGATACAGAATCACTGTTTGATTATTCTCAAGAGTCAATCAGATCAAATCCAATTTGATATTCTCAAAGAACATGAGCTGGTGAACCTGACGAATGAAGGGATCATGAAGAATGTATGCTGTACAAACAGATGGATCAATAATACCGGAGCAGTGAGCATGTGTGGGTGTGGGTGTGTGTCCTACCTATACAGAGTGGAGGTGGGTAATTCCATCGACGTACTGTCCCAGGCATGCAGGTAATGTGAGAGTGGCCCTGCCGGATATAATGAATTAGGTTTAACAAGAGACAGAAAGTCAAGTATTTGATCTTACAAAATGTTTTTAGTACAGCTGAACAGTTGTTCTGGTGTGTTTCTAGGAACTGCACAAATCTGGAATTGTAATAATGTGAGAATGGAACTGTGTTATTTTTAAAATAATTAGTCACAACAATAGACACATACTCTGTGTTTGCACCGTTGTTATGGTTACCTGTAATATGTAGCCAGGTTCACAGCTGAACGCCACCACCTCATTGACCATGAATCTCTCCCCCGTTTTAACGCCGTTGGCAGGGATCATGGGTTCAGGACAGGTGGTGAGACCGACGGCTAGGAAGAAGTGGTGGACAAAGAAATGTAAACTGCAAAACACTTTTATGCCTTTTAGAGATAAATAACTTCAGCTACTTGAATAATTAATACAAAGTGAAAACCATGGTCAATCCTAAAAGCCCATTATTATTAGCACAGTGTCCATAAAGGTCTAGCATAGAGTCACCTAGACTGTCGGAAGCAAATGGAAGACATTTTGCCTTTGCCTCCAAATCCTCATCCTCTTTCTACACTATAGGAGAACCTGGAATCCACACAACCTCCGCACTTGCATTTCACTAAACGATACCTCGAACCTCCCAATGAGTTATTTAAGATATCACACACACAAAAAAAGCCGTTGACATGATGAATGGCTGTTGCATCAGTGATACGTGAGCTGCTGCGGCGAGTGTGTGTCTCTGACTGAGAACAGGTAGACAACGTTAAAGAAACTCTGCACATTTTCAGAGGTCTGTCAGTGTCAGCAGCCTCTCCATGGTGCTTCAGGAAATATGTGAAGGAAACTTAATGACTTTGGTTATAAATCCCCAACACAATAAAGGTTAAAAACATCCTTAATAAGCCTGACAGCAGCAAGCCCTTTATCAAATTTACTCTGTGTGTGTGTGTGCGTGTGTGTGTATGTGCGCGCATGTATGTTTTCTTGTACTAAAGTGAGGACATTTTAGCTTGTTCTTACAACTAAAGGCCCATTTAAGGGTTAAGATTGATTTCAGGTTGGGGTTAGAGTTGGGTTTAGGTTAGGGTGAGAGTCAGGAGGTTAGTTGGGACGGCAGGGTTAGGGTAAAGGGCTGGGTAACACATTATTCCAATAAAAGTCTTTACAAAGATAGAAGTACAAGTGTGTGTGTGTGTGTGTGTGTGTGTGTGTGTGTGTGTGTGTGCGTGCGCGCGTGTGCGGTTTTGCATTTTCACTCGGAAACTTCCACGGGAGACTGCCCTGGAGCGGTTACCATGGCAACACAGGGGGGAGGAACAGAAGTGGAGACCAAAGGGAAGGGAAAGGGTTGTTACTTGATGTTTGTGTGTACGTGCGCGCTCCCATTTGCTTCTGATCTCATGGTTTCATTATGAACCATCCAGCCGCCTGAAATCATGTGATCCCACAGAGCTCACGCAGGCACACGTGCATCCAGGTGGCCCAGGTGCCTGCTTTGTGAATGCTGCATGACTGCACATGTGCAGAGAAGGATGCAGCATAAAAAGATTCAGCTGCAGCAGACGGTAACTTTGAGGCTCCCGCACTGCATTATTAGGCAGAACATCAGCAGGCTGTCAGGACAACTGATCAATGAAACCATTCCATTTGGCCTACTGCCTCTCTCTTGCATGTGCTAGTAAATCGCTCCCTCTTTCCCCTGGTTATGACAGGGCAGCAGTGGCGGATAGCCCCAGAGCCACCGGGCTAAAACGAGACACTGTCAGCGTTTAACCGACTAGATTTATCTCTTCTGTTTCATTTCAGTTGAGGACACGACTTGAGGAAATTCCTTATTTTGCCCTTGAGGAAAAAAATAAAAAAGTCCTTTCAGTTGGCTTAAAATGATGAGGGCATCATTACCGCAATCGTTCACACCGCCCCAGCAGATGACTTTGTCCAAATTACTGAACATGCATGGCTCAGTGGTGGCTCATTTTCCCTGTTTCTAAAGAAAATATTCAGATGATAAAAAGGGAAAAGACGCAGGACACAACATGGAGTAGTTTCAGAGATAATCTGTCTGCTCTGGCTTGACGATTAGATGTGGATTATCATGTCATCCGAGGACTCGTGAGCGTAGACTGTGTGTCATCATCAGTAATTAAACATTAAAATAATAAAAGAACACTCAGGCACATTGACATTGGGTGCCGAGGGCTGCACAAGGCTGCAACGATCAATCTAATCATTTTGTGCACTGAAGGAGAACTTTGCAAACACAAATGCTTTTCATCTGAATTCTTTTTTTCCTTTCTTACAGTCAACTCAGTATCTCGGATCTAAAATTTTTAGCAACTCCTCCCCCAAACTGCATTAAGGACAGCCAAAACTCCCGAAGTGAGTTTATTTACTGTATATCAACACTCGACAGCCAGCAAGGTGCTCACCGCATCACTGGGATATGAAGAAATACGTATTTATTGGTTTCCTAATGATGAATTACGTAAACGGCCTAATCTGCTGAGTGAATTTGACGACGTTACCAGGCGTTACGGCTTCACACTGGAGCTTTTTTCAGCCGCTGTTTAATGCAAGTGTAAATTAGGCTTACTGTTGAACTTAAAATAGAGAAGCTCATACATAAATGCCCCCCCAAAAAAGAGCAACTTAGTGAAAATGTAAAATAAAAGCCACAAAGCTGCGGTACAACAAAATTACCACTACAGCAGCATTTAAACCTCCATTACATTAACATAGAGCCCCAGACTGTTGCAGCCATTAGGATTTTTTTTAATCAGCTACATGGATTTTCACCCCAGAGCAGATGAGTTTTTGCTGTTTCTCTTCTAATGCTGATTTTTTTTTGTAGTTAATGTAGACTATTTTATATTCCAAATCTGGAGTTAAAAAAAAACAAACAAAAAAAACTTACATGCACATTTGGAGAGATTTGTTGGCAGATCCAAAGGTTTAAAACCCATTTTCAGATGTGACATGCAGTGGTGTGAGTTCTGGGAGAACTCCTCTGGCAGCCTGAATGTATCATGTTTTTCGTCTGTTTGGTTAAGTCTGTCATGTGACAGCCCCAACAGAGCAGAGCAGTTTTATCAAACAGACAATATGAAAGAAAATAGTGTTTTTCCTCACCTACTTTTAACTTGAACAGATTACTTGTCTCTCTTTCCTTTTTCCTGCTGTTTTCATCTGCTACGATGGTGTAAAAAGCGTGAAAAGTCAGAGGCCGTACTGAACGAGACCGATATAAACAGGCTAAAATGATTAGCACACATGGACAGGTGTGCACATGGAAAAGACATTGTAAATTAATTTCCACACACACGCCTCTTTAGATTTCAGCTGTTACTTTAAATCCAAATTGTACGTCAAATTACAGCAAAAATGGCAAGAAGAACACGAAGAAAGAACAGTCAGACCTTATCAGACCCAGGAGAGAGAGAGAACACCATCAGGAGCACGATGCGCACCCCTTTCACGCTTGGTTCCACATAGTCGCACATAACTGAGACATGGCCTGATTGCACTGGATATAAGGTGGGACCAGCTCGACTCATGTGTCAGGTTGGTTAGGAAGAGCTGCAAGCACCGTGCATCAATACCTGCTGCCCACAAGCCTCTCACCAGGAAAACCAGAAGATATCGAAGAAAAAAAAACAAAAAGAAAGGCTCTGAAATACCGCCTTTCTGAAACTAAAGTATAGATGAAATAAAGCGTCCTAGAAAAAGGTCATTTCAGGATTTCATTCCTGTTGACACACAGATACATAAAATGACCAACCACAGCGCTGAGCCACAAATGTGTGTGCTTACCTACACAGGGAGACGCACAAACCCACAATAACTCTGCCTCACACTCGCAAGGGGACAGGTTCATTGATCTAGAAGTGATTCTAAGCTAAAATAACAACAAAGAACTCAAACGCACAACAGCGCCCTGACAGGTGTGCCTGTGTTTTCATACACGCTCCTAATATCAGCTCTATACCTGTCTGTGTCCACATATTTTTGGAATGTGTGTCTATTTTAGACTGATTAGTGAATATTTATGTGTGTGAATGACAGAATTTATTTGTATAAATGTTCCTCGCAGTGTGTGTGCGTGCCTGCGTGTGACCGCGTGCTTGTGTGTGTGTGTGTGTGTGTCCACTCTGATGTAAGTTTGCCTCTGCCTGCATGCTTTCAGGCGGTACCAGTTCAGGTCACTGACTCCTGTTATTTGAAGTAGAGAAATTTGCTGCACTGATGTTTTTGCGTCTGTGGTTTTCTGTGCATTTGTGACGGATGAAGATAAAAGGATGTCTACTTTATTTATGCTTTCGCTTTTGTTGGTACTTTGTTTCAGTACTTTTTCTTGTCTCTCAACAAGTCTGTGTCTTAATCCTCCCAATTTTGCATCATCTGTTAAAGTTTTGTCATTTTTATTAACAATATTAAAACAAGATTTATTTTTGTCTGTGTTATTATGTTTGCTCAATAGCCACAGTAACTGGAAAGGTCAACATAATAATAAAAAACCCACAATATTCCTGTCGTAAATGAGGCTGACTTGACTACAGAGACTGTAACGGAGCCTCTTTCCGCTGGTCTTGGTGGAAGTGGAGAGGCTGGATGAACTGGTTCTACAGAGTGCACTGAGGCAGTGACCTGAACAGACAAGATTGAAGTTGATGCAAGACATCTAAGTCCATCCATCCACAACTTACTGTGTATTTCTGCTCCGAGCAGCTACACTACACACTGTCAGTTGTTTTTTCCAATTGAAACCAAAGTTGAGCCTTGTGATAGGTGACATTTGTGAGACTGTCTTTGTGGTCAAGAGTAAATATGTCTCCAACAGCCGTCGTATTCCTGATCCAACCAAGTTCGTTAGAAATGACAAAAAAGTCAGATTTAAACTCACTCTTGTACTCGAGGTGGAAGCCTGCTGCCACCACACTGATGTCGCTCTGGAAGTGTAGCAGAAGCTGGTTTGAAGTCGAGTTGAGGAGGGCTGGAGCGGTGGTTCCTGCAAAGGACGGAGATAATCAAGCCACAGAACCGGGTTCCCCAATAGCGCAAACGCTGTGGAACCAGGTAAAGATCCAGATTCCATTTTACTTAAAACAACACGGGGCACGTCTGAGGATTTGCAAGCCCCCCCAGCAAGCAAATCGAGTTTAAATTCTGAGTCTCGAAGGAAATTATGTATAAGTAAAAGAGAATGTAGCGTATCTCCTTTGTGGACAGCGAGCACTTATATTCCTATTTGAAGCCTTCTTCATCCGCCTCAGCGTGGCTGCTCTGAGGCCGGGAGCAGATCAGCCTGGTTACAGTGGCCAGCTCTCCTGGGACCCATAAGACCATGCTGAGAAGGGCACAGGCATTTCTTTTGTGTGTGTGTGTGTGGGGGGGGGTTGTTAACGAGTGGGTGCCTTGTGGGTGGTGTGTTTTTTTGCGTGACAGGTGTGTGACAGGTATATGCTCGGGGCAGGTCACAGGGAAACTCCGCTGGGAAAGTGTAAAAGGTTAGATCACTCTGTAATCCCACGCTGTTTTCCTTCCCTCTTTTTCTTCTATCCTTCACTCAACCTTGTGGTGAAGCCATCCCATGGCTCACTCCCACCCTCCCTTACCTCCGTATCACCGCATGCAAATCTAAATAATAGGGTTTTAAAAACATGTAATGTGTAATATGATCTGTCTGATTTTTTGGGCATGAGGACCGATCCATCATAGGTCTCTGGTGTGTTTTCTATCTATGCATATCTATATTTTACAATCTGTCACACACAATTCATCACTTTGTGTGTGAGTGTCTATCCTTCAGTTCCTGGTGTGTACTTGTATCTTGTCAATCTATGTTTGTGTTTGTGTGTGTGTGTGTGTGTGTGTGTGTGTGCATGTGCGCACGCGTGTGTGTGTGTGTGTGTGTATGTGTGCGTGTGTGTGTGTGTAACTTAAGAGCTGTCATATTGCATCCATCACAGACCCCTGTAGTGTTGGTGTGTGTGAGTGTCCGTGGATGCATGTTCCTGTGCCTTTGTGTGTTAGAGCATATTGTCATACCAGAGAATGACCCTAATTTAGGAGCTGTCATGTCTCCTCCATCGTAGATCTCCAGAGAGTCCCAGTTATGCTCAGTAGCAAACGTGATGACTTGGATCTGAATGGCAGACAATGGAAATGAACGCTGCAGCCTCTGTGTTAAAGTGTATTTTCCATATTGAGTGTTTCGAGCTGATCTACCTGGATCCCGGCCCCTTCACTGACGTGGATCCTCCAGAGACAGTTGAGGCTGTTTGGATATGGTTCCGGGAAGCCAGGAGACAGTATTGTGCCGCGCCGCTCAGTCAAATTGCCACTGCAGGGAACTAGACAGAAAATATAATTTTTCCAGGCAAATTTGATTAACTCCAGCAGGAACAGAGCAGGAGGTTTGTTGGGATGTAGCTCTGCACATGCTCAGTAACAATTAGCTTAATGGGGTGCCAGAGAGGCAGAATACGATAACTGACATTATTTACTGTAGAAAGCGAGGCGGCATCCACAGATCTGCTCTCAGCAGAGAAAGATTTTGTGCATGCAGTTTGTTAGAATTAATGTCAAATTCTGATGTCATTGGTTTGTTTTTCCTGCCTACAGCTTTCACAGATTCAAAAATGGTTCACAGAGATAAATACTGTCCTGCTTGAGAGCTGCATCATAACAACTAGCAACCTTTATCTGCATGTTTCATCATCAGGTAGCCGTACCTATACAGGTCGGAGTGGTTGCATTCCACTGTGCGAGGGCGCCTGGCATAGCCTGGCACTGAATGGCGCTGGATCCTTTCAGCAGGTAACCTGGACTGCATTCGAACCGGACCACAGAACCAGCCGAGAACTCAGAACCGATCCGCCTGCCATAGCGAGGCTCTGGTACTGAGCTGCACTGGCTGTCGCTGGTGCGAGGCACAGCTGCACCACAGGCATGACCACAATTAACAGCAGGAAATGAAGCAGGACCTTAACGATCCACAGGTAGAGACCTTCACTTCATTCTCAATTTGGGGATTGTTAAGTGTGTTTTTGTGAGAGAAAAAGAGACCCAAACACAGGCTGAAAGTTACCTTGGTAAACAAAGTGAAAGCCTCTGGCTGACTGGCCACTCTTAGCGTTGAACCTCAGCATGATCTGATTGGAAGTTGCCAATGGTAACGTCTCTCCTGGCAAACATTTAAAAGAAAAAATATAACACCCACTCTATCCTTCTAAGAACAATCATACAATATCAGCAAACAATGCAAGGCCTTCATTTAGCTGATTCAGGAAGACAGCTCACCCCAACAACAATGAAATACTGAACGTGTTAAAATATAAACTCAATTACTGACTCTCTCATTTATCACCTGGAGAGAGGACCTGGAACTAAGCTGGCCAGAAGGCCCATAGTTATCTTTCGCAAAATCAACATATAAGAAAGCAAAACATTCATTTTAAAGAATTCTGTCTGAAACAACACAAATAAGAAGAGAAAGGTACATTTGGCCTTAAACTGCAGCACATCTACAACTGTCTGCAAACAAACGTAGCATTGATTAAATGTTAATAAACTGTACCAGATACAACAATAAAGTACCATCTCTCACACACACGCACACACGCACACATGCACACAGACACACGCACATGCACACACACACACACACACACGCACATGCACAAAAAGCACAGAAGCAAAAAACTTAACAGGGATAAATGAGAAACAAAATAACTGTTTTAGTTGACATTTAGAGCCATCATTAGCTATGTAGGAATGTGTAAGTATGTGTCTGTGTGTGCATGAGTTTGCGACGTGTCATACTATATTTATGTTTGAGATATTCTTTTAGCTCACACGTACTGCTAGTTTTGGGAGGCCTCTCATTGCCATAGAATAGAATAGAATGCTTAGAATAGAATGCTTTTATTGTATTTGTGTGGTACAATGAAATTGTGGTGGACATAATATATTCCCAAGCCCTTAGGCCAACCTTTAGAACCAGAACCTAAGCCAATACGTCCTCAGTTTTATTGTAAAATGTGTATTCTGATCCTCACAAGGTAGCATTATGGCACCCCCCCCCTCACACACACACACACACACACACACACACACACACACACACACACACACACACACACACACACACACACACACACACACACACACACACACACACACACACAATAGGGTGATAATGCCAATTGTATTTATAAAAGACCACATTTTCCTCTTGAATGGAGAAATTGCAAATCTAAGTGATCTTAAATAATTTATAAGTGTATATAATAATGTAATTCTCTTTTTAAAGCAACTTAAACAGATTATAGGTGGAAAGCAAAATAGCCTGTAGCTAAATCTTCATCTATGAATATGTCACATCATCTGAGATCAAAATAAGTTTCCCCATTCCACTCACTGAAAGTGTAAAGCAAACATTAAAAAGCAAAAATAAGACACCCTGGTGTAAAAATTTGAGGAAATGCCCAGAAGGACTATTATATCTATTTAGATATATTTATGTTTTGTGTTTTGATTCGCGCTCAAACGCTGTAATACTCCGCAGGCTTCCTGTTTATTGAGGAACTTCATCTCTTTTGTACAAACACAACAGAATAAACATTAGAGAAAATATTTCAAAAGCCCGGATTTCCAAAGAAAATAAATGAATGTCACTTCCAGGGGGATTTCCCTGTAGCGTACCCTCTGGCCAAAACACACAACGGCATAATGCAGAACTCTGAGGAAACATGAGCATATCTGCCGACAGCAGTAGGGTAATCAATAATTATCCCTGTATTTTTTTTTTAACAGGTTACATTTTTTTCCGCTTATGTTTTGATCTCTGCGCTCTAGCAGTTACATAACACTGACAGAATTCAGTGGAGGATCATCGGTGTTTAGGAAACTCACCTGAATGTGAGCCGGCCAGGGAGCTGAGCAAGCGAGAATTCTCATTGGCTCCATCAAACAGCTCCACTGAGTCATTCATCGCTGTCTGGAAAACCGCAAACTGGCCAAAGACCACTGAGGAGCGGAAATAAAAACATGAATCAGTTGTTCCCCACGGTGTCCGAGTCACCGTTTTCCATCGGGGGTGTGCTCTGTGATCGAAATGGTGCTCACCAAACTGTGGCGACACGGTGATGTAGTAGGAGCAGGTCTGTCTGGTGGTGTAGTTCAGAGGAAAGTTTGGAGACAGCACCACCCCTTCAGATCCTCCATACTGTCCTCCACATGGAGCTTTGGAAGAAAGACATCATTTCACAGTAAACGTAGATGTCTACATCATGAGGTGTATTTATTTTAAACTTTAAAATGCAGTATAAATACTGTAGCTATCTTCATCGACAGAAAAGGAATCTTTAAAGTAACCGTAATTCTAAATTCATATATTCACATGTTTCACTGACCAACGCTCCCGTTTTGCATCCCGTTTATTGTTCCTTTCACAAAAACACCCCGGGAGCATAAAAAAAACTTTGCCAAATTAATTTATTTCCTGTTGAGCACAAGCACAGTGTGAAGTTCCTGTTGTGGGGCAGAATACTGAATCCAGGACTAATCACGCCATTCTACCATATCACAGTGCACAACAGCAGCCTTGCAGGAGCTTATTCCAGCTTCAGCACCCCCAAGAGAGCCAGAACCCTTGTGTGGGAGCAGCATGTGGCTGTGTGCGCATTTGTCTGGTACACGGAGGTTAAACCAAAAGAGGTCAGTGGAATTGTGTGTGGGAGGAATATTCATGACTACTGCACTAACTAACGTGTCGCAGTTCAGGCGGGCACACCCTGTATCACCTGTGATCGGGAGCAGACCCTGACCATCAGCCCCTCAGTGAAAATATGGCAGGGCAAAGGTTCAAAGGCTGGAAAAGCCAAAGGAGGAACAGGGGAGACCCGTGTATGAATGAATGTTGGGCCTGGGCCAAAGGTCTCTATGTCACTGTTACCGTGAGAGTGGGTCTAATTTATCCCACACAATTACTACAGCCTTAATACTCCTGACACATGATGCTCAAGCCATCAGTCTTGACTACAGCACCATGTTCAGGGAGAAAATTACAGGTTCTGGAATTCACATGGATGTTCTTTGACCCTGAAAGATTATATATGGTGACAGGTAAGTGCAATGTCTAATCGTGGACAATAAATTTGAAATTCACAGGCATCCTGAATAAGACATGAACCTGGCAAATGTTGAGGGCAGATGTTTAAGCTTTATTTCCTCAGGCTGTTACTGATTTAGTCATGTGATGGTAAGGTCCCCTGTAAACCAGGAATTAAAAAGTGCATTTCACAGTCAGATTTCAGGATTTCTACTATTAGGTGATATTTTTACACCTGGTACTGGTAGCTGCATGTCCAGTTTTCACATCCATATCACACTGCTACGTCCCCTATGTGCACTTATGTACAGCAAAAAATAAAATATATATTTAAGGAAGAACTCTTAAAATGGATACAAGGGAGCAAATGTGGTACTCCTCCATTACATTTTTATCATCATACCTCCATCTCTTGGGTAAACAGATGTGGTGGTTTTTCTAGCTTGCAGATGTGGCAAAGGTTACATCCGCTCCAGGTGCAATAAAGCAGCACTTCCTGCGTGCTGGCTTTGCTTAGGGCTTATTTGTCCTCATAAGACGAGAATAATACATTCACATGTAAGCGGATACTTGAATGTCAGTGTGTCACCAGGTGCTACCATGACTGAATGAAACCCGAAGCTTCATCTTCTTGTCACTTGTCAGCTGCCTGTGGAGTCCTGCTGCTGTGTTCAGAGCTGCCTGTCCTCTGAAGGGGGGGGGGGGCATATTTGACCAGCAGAATACAGATGGAAGCTGAGAACTGGCATCCACACCATCTAGAGCGGAGTTGTTGGGTGAAGAGTGTAATTACATCTGTGTGGTCAGCAGCGGACAATCCTATCAGCGGTTTTATTATTTATGGCTGATGTACACATAAAACCAACAAAATAAATATTTAATGTCTTCATTGTCACGCGGATTTTTTTGAGCCGCTTGTGGTGTGCGGGGGGGTGATTGTCAGACATGCCCTTGAGGAAAATTCCCTCAAGCCAACTTTTCAGCGTTTCTGTTTCAACTGTCTATGAAGGGCTCAAAACAACCCCTGCACAGTGCTGAAAAGCTTTCCAATTTCACAGTGGGACAGCCCACATCCCTGAGATTTACAAAGAGCACGTGTCAAAGTCTATAAAACTGTGTGTGGACAGAGGCTGGGCCTGTGCATTTAGCACACCAAGACTGTCAGTACAGAATAAACTGCATCCTTATAATTAAAAAAAAAAAAAAAAAGCATTCATTTGTAGCAGCTGGAATTCACACTCACTCTCAGTCCACGCTGCTTCCACCTGTTTCTCTAAGCATCAGACTTTACACCAGGTCGGTATGTCTCATACAGCAATGATATTGTCTGACATAACCATGATTGATTCTATTTTAAACTGACTGCTGTAGTGCTGCATTTAACACACGGGTGCAAAGGTCCTGTCTTGATCTACAGTAAATCCCCCAGTGGTGCTGCTCTGGGCCTGGATGTTATTAAAAGTCTTCACACATGTGTTTTGATTGCAAATGCGGAGACAAGGACACACCTAGCCAAGAATGCTGTGGGCAGAACATTCAGAATCTGTGTCTTCTGGCTTATTTTCAATTTTACTTTTCGACACAAACACATAACAGGGTTTAGGAAGTGACGGAGAGTAGCAAAAATAAATACTGTATCATTGGCTTGTTAAAATACTTTCACAGCTCTTCACACTTCATTTTAATCGATTCTACTTTATGCTAGCTATATTTATGGAAACACACACACACACACACACACACAC
>BJFM01002020.1:0-19237 GCA_016586285.1 Arothron firmamentum | reverse complement strand
GGGGGAGAGAGAGAGAGAGAGAGAGCGCGATCACGTGCCCGCGCCAGCGCGGAACTTGTTTATGTGTGAGCTCAGTTCCGGTTTGTCCGGCGCTGAAAGTAAAGTCAGTGACGTAGCGGCTTAAGCCGCAGAGGTCGAATCGAGTAACGGTCGCTTGGACAGTTTAACGTTTGCTGTTGCTCTTGTTTGTTTGTTTTTTTTGGCGTGAATTACAAAAAGTGTTCAGTTTCGATCGCACCAGAAATGGGTCCTGGATAAAGAGCAGAACAGTCAAGCCAGCCGGGTTTCCAGGGCAGGGAAGAGCGTCGCGGCCCAGTCCCACAGCGGGGCAGGAGCGGAGCAGCCTCTGTGTCGGGAACGCTCAAGATTCTCATCGACACCTCGTAGGTGCTTTGTTGTGGTGAAAATCTTAACTTGAAAATTTGACATGCGACATCAGCTCGGCGATGTGATACGTAGTGTGTCGTTGTGCAGAATGCGCAATGCTAGCTTGTTTATGGTTTCACATAAACGAGCGTTAGCCTCCTGTGGCTAATGACATTAGCTTCACAGCAGCCGTACCGGTGGGACCGTCCCCGGTAAATGTCCACACTCTATTGTACGGTCCACAGTAAAGCCATTTCTTTCATTAACATTATTATTTCCCTATCAGATATTACTTACAATGCACTTTCAAGCTTTACTCTTTGAAATCACGGTGATATGTTTTTAGCCACCAGTTGTCTGCTATTTCAATTGAATTGACAAGAGTTAGCATGTATAGTGTAACCTAATTGTATATCATATTACAGCTTTGAAGTGAATATTTGAATAACCTCTGCATTAAGTAGTAACTTAGTACTTATCCAACTAGCTTGCTAGCTAACTCAACATTCAACACAGCATAAGTAAATGACAACATTCATGGCCTTTGCTTGTTTTCTGTCATTTGTTGTATCCAAACTTGCAACTATCGTCCAGGCGAGATTTATTACATTATTTTTTTGATGTTGTTAAAGTATTTTTGTTTAAAGTTAAATCTAGTAGAACGAAGAATCTAAGTAGAACGAAGCTAGAATCACCTGTAGTTTTAAAGTCCTTTAATTGTCATGACTACTTCAAACTTTCACAGAGCACATTGATATCAAGCGTTATTATGTTTGGTACTAACATCTGCACCCAATAACCTGGTGACTGGCTGCTATTCTTTCAGATCCCCACCCTCCTGTGGCTTTCCTGATTCTGTTCTGGGAGCTTTCAGATCAGCATCATCGCCAAGATAGCCGGGCCAGGCAGAAAGAGACGTAACTCTGACCCAGACCCCAGCAGTGGTAGTGATTCTGGTGACGGGCAGCCGGTTAGTGCCAAGTGCCTGAAGATGTCCAGTGATGGTGGTAACAGCGCGGCGGGTCGCGATGCGGCGGGCCGCCGCGGCGGGTCTCAGCAGAGACGAGGCCACGGCAGGGAGGCTGGCTCAGATCTGTCCTCCTGCAGCAGTAAGAAGAAGCAGAAGGACAGAGCCAATCAGGAGAGCAGGGAGGCCAAGCGGGCGGTGGCAGTGGTGGATGGAGTCATTGCAGAGGTCAAAAAAGGTGATAATAAGCTCACACTTTCACTCTTGTGTCAGTCTGCTGAATCAGATTTAAGACGTGCAGTTAATGTTACAGTAGAATCGTTGAAACTTTCTTTTCCATGGCATCAATCACACCAGGGTGAAGAAGGGCTGGGGGATTTTTTTTTTTTAAAAACCATTCCAAATTCACACTGAAAAACTGTCTGCTTTTTATGTGTTTTCCATGGACAGACTTTTCTTGCTGAACTTTCTCCACTTGATCCTAAAGGCCTGTCCATGGCTAGTGCTTATTTTGAGAAGTAACTTGATCTTGAAACTATTTGTGTGTCCGTATTTTTAGATGAGATGGGAGGGGTAGCTACGGTCCTCTCTGAAAGGCTGGTATTGTCAAGAACTGTGTTTATTCATTTTTTTTATTTATTTTTTTTGTCTGTGACTGGAATAATTATCAGTAAATTGAGAGGGACAAAATGCAAATCAAGATGAAACACAGTTTTAGGTCAGACATGAAAATGATTCTTTATTCCTTAATTGCTGGTTATTGGAAAAGAGTAAAAGTGCACTGAAGTGTATCCTTGATTTATTATCTGAATAAATATCATTTTTAGACGTTGTACAGTGAAATTCTAAGACCAAATATTTTTTCATTTTTATCCTTTAAAAACATTTTTAAGTTGCACTTCTCCTCCTGGTTTGTGGGGGTCAATCACTTCCCTTTTCATAGTCCTAGGCATTTGTTTTCTTTGCTCAGGGTCAAATACTTATGTTTAGCGCCCTTTACATAAAAATGTGCTGGACAAAATCAAATTTTACATTCAACATTCAATTTTCTACCTGCATCAGTCCTGTTATCTAAATTCATTATTTTCTTTCCTCACCTATGGCCATGTGCCCACGGCCTGCTCTGTTCATTAGTTATAACGCCATGTTGGCCTGACCTCGTGGCCCCTTCACGTGGGGACTGTCCTTGTCCCGTACAGGTTGTCGTATTTAGGGGCAGGTATTGTGATCTCTGCGGTGAATACTAAGTCCGAACAGTCAGCTCATCACCTCTGGCTGAGGCAGAGCGGCTGGTCCAGTGGACTGGTCCTGAGCCAGGAGCGTTGCCCAGGGATTGCTCCTTATTTAGAGCCCATGTCATGAAGTGTAGCAGCTGTAGCTTTCGTGTGTTGGTCCCGCGTGGAGGACAGAACGGTGCCATTTGAAAGCTACCTGTGCATCTAGGAGGCCCAGCTACGAGGGGAACCACCTGTCTCGTGATCGAGCTCAGTGTGTGGCCCTTAAGTTTCTTTCTTTTGAAGTTAGACTAGAGTTGTGGGATAAACCTAGTTTAATTTAATTTCATGCCATTTTTCCACTTACTGTACAATAAGTGCATTGTCCATTTATAAGTGCACATTTGCCCCAGCCAGCCTCTGAAATTCCCTCTTCATATGTGTACTTTGAAGGTTAACAAGCTCTTTTTAATGCCTCTAAAACAGTTTTGCCACATATGCTTAAACTGTTGCACGTGTGTTTTATTGGAGATGTCTTGAACATGATGCTGTCTTTTGCAGATTTACTCCTGAGTTGTTGTTTTTTTTTTACCTCAGTACAGTGGTATCACAACAAGAAACATCTAGTTTTTCAAATGTCTCATTTTTGTTTTCAATAATTCATTTCCAGTAAAACTCAGTAATATTGGGGAGATAATGATATGAAACACTAGATACTCTCTTTTGTCAGCCAGGTGACACATTGAAGTTCTTTCCTGTTTACATTTTAATCACGATTTAATTGTGTTTCTGCAGACGTCTTTGTGGATTGGAAGCAGAATGTCAATGAAGTAACTGTGAGGTTGCGCTGTGGGGATGGAATACAGAGGAAAGAAGACATCAACACAAGTTTCACTGATGAAAGCTGCCATGTGTCTTTCCCAGGTAAGAGTAGAGCTAGAAATGAGGACCTCAGACGGTGACCTGGCTCTGTTTTGTAACCGTGATCTTTATCTAACGCTTTGACTGTGACACCAGTGATGATGTTTGTGCTCCTGGCAGCGCTGTTGCTTTAACAGTGTGCGTCTGCTCATGTTTTAGATGGACGACAGTGGAGCTGCCAGTTGCAGGAGGAAATTGAGGCCTCCTGTAGTCGAGTTCAGTACAAAGAGAAAGGAGGTTTCCTTCACCTCATCATGCAGAAGAAGATTCCTTTTCACACTTGGCCTTCGCTGAAGGTGCGTGACCTCTTGCTCTCCACAAACATGGAAGCAAATATTAATTTATGCCCACCAGGAAGTATTCTTCCTACAAGGTAGTCTGGACTCCTGAAGTACACTCTAAGCTTGCGTTGAAAGGTGCTGTATGAATGAAAATGTGAAGCAGTAGTTAATGAGAGTAACTGGGATCTAAAACCCTCTCTCCCTCTGCTAAAAGGCCTTTTTTCTCTGTTCTGCTTTAGTCAAACAAGAAGAAGGAGGCCGTAAGCACAGAGAACAAAAGCAACAAAGAAACAGGGCAATGTGCTCCTGTGGAGCTGATAGAGGAACCCAAAATGTCCTCCTCACAGCCACGTCTCCAGCCTCAGCCTCCATCCTCTCCTACACACAATGAGTCTAGACGGAGCTCTGCTAAAGCTGGCAGGGTTGTCAAGTGCAGCTTGAAAAGCAAAACAGCCTCTACAAACTCTGTGTGCAAAACAGACGATGGCTCAGACACCACCACCAAGACACTTACGGTCCAGAAAGGCGAGCAGAAGCCTCAGGAGCCTCGTACTACATGTACGCTTGCACAGCCAACCAAAAACAGGCGCGCTGCGAAGGATGACGAAACGCACTTTGATGGGAAAGGTGATCACACTCACTCGCTTTCTGCTACCGGCCCAGAGGAGCAACCCAAGGATGAAGACATGACCTTGGGCAGTTGCCTGGAGCAGATACCTGGAGTCACCTGTGATGGAGCAAGTCACACTAGCAAACCTGAGGTGAGACCTCCTCTGACCCCACACACTCCAGCAGTCTTGATCCCAGTTAGACTGCTGGAAAGAGTTTGCTTGGAATATGGTTTTACTGGTGTTCAAGCCTTGATGGGCCTTCCCACACGTTAACGTGGACCTCGCCATCGACTTCTGGGCAGCTTCTCTTCGGAGGAGTAACCACTGCAGACAGCAGGTGGGGTCGCTGTAGCCGGTCCGAGCCACAGGCTCGCTGTCAGACTTACCCTCACAGCCACCTTGGCTGACAAAATGAACCACAGCGCTGTTCACCTTCTGGAAAATAGCTGGCCTGAATGCCTTTGTTTTGGAGCTTTGCTCCATTTTTTGTCTTCAGTATCATAAAATTGATGCAGTTTTTCTCAGTTTTGCACAACACCATTAATACAATTCCAAACATCATCTTAACACATTGAAGAGTAATAGCTTTGATCCTTCTCATATGGACAATTCAAGTGTATCATCACAGCCTGTAACGTTGGTGTTAGCACAGCAGGTGGTCTGAAAAGAAGGAGTGTGAAAAGAGCTGCTCTAATGCTAGATAATGAATTCATTTAAAGGCTTTGTGAGTGTTTTCCGCATCTGATAAACACGACGGGACTTTGGAGAAGTTGGTTTCAGTTTGTGAACAGTGACAGCCGCATTTCTGAGGATGTGGTGAGACGGCTGGTGATGCAGAGAGCTTTTCTGCTGAGGTGTGAACATCATGGAAATGTCATGGAGGGAGGGAGGGAGGGAGGGAGGGAGGCGCTGATGATCTTCTCACCTGCTCTCACGATGCAGTGGAGGGTCTTTGGGCAGAAAGCGGTGGAGACAGCATGCCACATAGTGATGCTGCTGGTCAGCGTGCTCTGCACGTGCCTTTGTGAACTGTGCACGTGAAAGGGGCTGGGCAGAGGCCCAGGTGGCAAATGACAACAGAAGATGAAATCCTTACTAAAGTTGATCAAGGTGACACAATAAATGACAATGAATGTCCCATGTGTTTGTTCCCTTCAGGCAGGAGAGAGGCCAAAGCAGCCTTCACTTGGATGTGGAGCAGCTCCTCATCAGGGCGAGGGCCTCCCTGCTGCTGCCAGCGCCCTCACACACACCTGCTCCAGCAACCAGATGACCTCAACCTCCACAGAAATGCTGGGAAACGGAGCTGCCTCTCATCCGGAGACCAGTGGCGACCACAAAGCAGGGTTGTGTGCTGGGAATTGTCAAACACCATCTGCTGTGAGGACAGGAAGTGGTCATCCATCTAATTTGGCCCTGAATCTGGGCTATTACAGCGAAGAGGAGAAACAGGACCAGTCAAAGGACGAGCCTTCTCTGGACTTACGGCAGCAAGAAGGGTGTGAATGTAAGTTGTGCAGAAAGTGTTCTGTGACGGCAGATAACGTTGAGTTTTGTCTGGTTGGGGGTCGGTGGAGTGACGGTGTTGATGGGGTGTGTCCTTCTCTCTCAGCTCTGGAGCCAGTGGTGGACCTGCAGTATGTAAAGAATGACTGGTATGAGAAGGGCACAGACCTGATGGTGGTGAACGTTTACATGAAGGGCATCTCCAGGGACACTGCAAGGGTCATTTTCAGGGAACAGGCTTTTACGCTCTTCTTCCAGACCAGGTAACCATGCCGACACACCATCAAGACCAGTAGAAGCCAGTAGAAGCTTCCGACCAACCTGTATGTGATCTTTCTTTCTGGTCTTTGCCAGTGATGGGAACTTTCTACGGCTTCATTCAGACTGTGGACCAAACACCCACTTCAAGTGGCAAGTGAAACTCAGGTAATAATGCTTCCTTTAAATGGTTGTTGCTTCACTGCTTTAGTCCCAGTTCCACAAGAGAAGCTTGGAAAATCACAGAAGATGAATAAATAACACACCTGGACTATATCAGAATGATGTTGACAGACACATAACCTGGGTCTTAGCCGCTACATTACTTTCTAGAAACATCAAACTTTTGTCATGTAAAAAAATGCAGTGTATTTATTTTTAATGGTGGCGTCAGTGTGCAGCATGATTAAATATTAAGTCTAATCCTGTTAAATTGGGTTTAAATCTCAAATCAAATCCTCTTAACGCGCTGGTACACTGGGTCAGTTACATCAGCTGTCATTGTCCCAGTATACTGTACATGTTAAACTACATAAGTCAATTCCACAAATGGCAGCATGGCTTTCAGCTTTCAGCTTATGTCTAAAAAGACAATGCATGCAGACTGATCACTTGCAAAACAAGAAGGAATGCTAAACATGAATTTCTGTTGCACCGAATGGTAAATTGATGCTTGAGATTGTTGGATCCTTAACCCAAGTTAATTTGGCTTGGACTTGGGCTTGTTCTGCCTTTTGTCTCCATCGCCCAGGAACCTGATACAGCCTGAGCAGTGCACCTACTCTTTCACTCCATCACGGCTGGACATCACCCTGAAGAAGAGGCACAGCCAGCGCTGGGGTGGCCTGGAAGCCCCCGCCTCACAAGGTCTACATTCAAACAGTAGCAGTCACATTCTCCCGATTTTAATGTGGGAACTTTAGGCGTAGCTGATGTATTTAAACACAGAAAAGTCTCATTCTTTAGCTGTTCCACTTATTGCACTTCATCTCTGTCCAGTCTTTCCTTGAGCCTCCATTTTCTAACCACACTGCCATTCTGCTCTGTTTAAGGTGCAGTGGGTGGTGCCAAAGTGGCTGTGCCTTCCAGCCCTGCCTGCATGGAGAAGGCCCAGCCCGACAGCAGCAAACACAGTCTACCTGCCCAGCAGGAGCCCCCACGAGTCACGGAGGAGACGGCCAAAGTCTCCAAGGCCTCCGCCAGGGTGGAGGACGGCAGCCTGGATACCGGGGCTCCTTCTACCGTCTCTGAGCATGTTGCCATTACAAAGACAGAGCCCACGTTTACGATGGTTTGTTCAATTAAAACACGGCTGTTATTCTGGAAGAGTTTTACTCTCAAAAATGAAGCTCTCCTTATACTTTGAGTGGCGTAAAATGATGACCAGTGAAGAAATAGACCATGTAAATGTGTGTATAGTGTAATATTTAAAAATAAGTAATATTTAAACAAAAAATTGTTTTCTGAATCATTTATAACAATTAACTTGGTAAAGAAATAATTTTATCTCATTCAGTCATTTGAACAAAGTAAATAAGTTCAAGACGGTTCTTTTTAGAGTTGTTAGTTTATTTTGCAAGCTTCCCTGACAGTGGAGTCACGCAGGAGTTATTCACCTTTGACGTGGGGGCGTCCCACAAGGCTGCCTCCTTCCAGACTACACGGCCACACCAAACTAGGAGGCTGATTAAACTGTTTCTAACGTGTCACTCTGTCTCTGTCTCCAGCCTAAGCCCACCTGCATGGTGCAGCCCATGACCCATGCCCTCCCTGCCAGCAAGGAGCACCACGAAGACGAGGAGGAGAAGAAAGTGTGTCTGCCGGGCTTTACTGGGTTGGTCAACCTGGGCAACACCTGCTTCATGAACAGTGTCATCCAGTCCCTGTCCAACACCAGGGAACTCAGGGATTACTTCCTCGGTAGGCTTGAATGCTGTGTGTTCAGTGTTGGTGTAGACGTGAGCGCAGATGTCAGCCATGATGTCTTCCAGCCTTTGCTTGTTTCCTCCTCATTGGTGACTCTCTGCTGTGTCCCTGGGCTCGCTTTGACTGGGCATGAGCTCCTTAGCGTGTGAACAGAACCTAAACTTTTCCATGTGTAGGTCATTTGCCCACATCTTTGGGTAACACTTCTTGTTGCGTGCCATTGCAGACCGAGCATTCGAAGCGGAAATTAACTGCAGCAACCCACTAGGAACTGGTGGAAGACTAGCCATCGGCTTTGCTGTGCTTCTCAGGGCGCTTTGGAAAGGAACACATCATGCCTTCCAGCCCTCAAAACTAAAGGTGTGTGAGGGATGGCAAAAATCAGTGTCATTCTCTCTCTGTTTCTGATGTTTATCGCAAACCTTTTCACTCCCTTTTCAGGCTATTGTGGCCAGTAAAGCCAGTCAGTTTACAGGTTATGCCCAACACGATGCCCAGGAGTTCATGGCTTTCTTACTTGACGGGCTCCATGAAGACTTGAACCGCATCCAGAATAAACCTTACACAGAAACGGTTGACTCTGATGGGAGGCTGGATGAGGTCAGTGGGGTTTTTGGACTTGCTGCCGTGATTGTGAACATATTTTAGTGCCCTTTTTCTAAACATTTCCGCTCTGTATGTTGATACAGGTGGTTGCAGACGAGGCATGGCAGAGGCACAAGATGAGAAATGACTCATTTATAGTTGATCTCTTCCAAGGCCAGTTCAAATCCAAGCTGGTGTGCCCCATGTGCTCCAAGGTCATTCCAAAATACACACTTTCTTTAAAGGCATAAAACAGGAAATAGTAATGCTACACCATATTTACTGTGGTTATTGTGTAACATTCCCAAGTACATTTCCAGTGCTTTTTACTTATACGCACATTTTCCCCATCAGGTTTCCATCACCTTTGACCCTTTCCTCTACCTGCCCGTACCTTTGCCCCAGAAGCAAAAGGTGCTGTCAGTTTATTATTTTGCTAAAGAACCTCACAAAAAGCCCATCAAGGCAAGTCTCACTTTAATCACTTGCATTCCTTTAATATCTGTAACAGGTGTGTTTAAAGAAATGTGTAAGTACTTTGCCTCCTAATTGTTCGCATGCGTGTTTCAGTTTTCGGTGAGCGTGAGCAAGGAGAATTCACGCACCGCTGAAGTCCTTGAATCTATATCCAGGAACGTCAGAGTCAAACCAGAGAACCTGAGATTGGCAGAGGTCAGGCTACTGCACAGATCCAGATTTTGTGTGAAATACTGACCCCCCCGTTAATGAAATTGGGCTTTTGTTCGTAGGTGGGAAAGAACCGATTCCAGCGCATGTTTCTGCCGTCCCATTCCCTGGACACAGTGTCTTCTTCTGATATGTTATTCTGCTTTGAGCTGCTCTCCAAAGAAATGGCTAAAGAGAAAGTGGTGTTGCTGAGAGTGCAGCAAGTAATGAACCCCTTGTGTTTACCTCTCTTTATCCTCTTTATACGTACGTGACACTAAGAAAATGGGTTTCTGTGAATTTGCTGTCCTGGCAGAAGCTGCAGGTCCCGAACATCCCCATCTCAAAGTGTGCTGCCTGCCTGAAGCCTCCCACGTCTGAGGAGGACAAGCTGAAGCGGTGCACTCGCTGCTATCGTGTGGGCTACTGCAATCAGTTAGGTTTCCTAGGAACCTCCACCGCTGTGTTTGAATTGTTCAGAGTGGGTTTGTAAGGATAAATGTTTCCGCCATGTACACTCACACTCTTCTGAAAACGTCACCAGAGTTTGTCAGAGGACCCATTGGCCGAATCACAAGAGTTTGTGTCGACCCAACACCGAGAACGTAGGCCTGCCTTTTCTGGTCAGCGTGCCCGAGTCCCGACTTTGCTACGGCCGTCTGACACAGCTGCTGGAGGGTTTCTCCAGGTACGCCCCTCACAGCCACCTCCCAACTCTCTCAACTTGTGTTGACTGCCCATAGTGATTGGCACGTGACAGCCGGGGGATCCAATGTGGTTTTAATGTTAGCAAGCTCCAAAACTTGTGACATATATGTGGTTTGGTTGAAAGCAACCTGCAGTTAATACGTGCCTCAAAATATTTCAGCACATGATATTGTAAAGAAAGCTGTCACTCATTTGTCTGAGCCGTTTTTAGATTTGCAAGACTTAAAAAAAGATCACTATTGTGCCTCTTTTGTAAAGAGGTTAATAGTTTACTATGCCTGTGTTTCTTCTCCGCATCTGCAGGTTTTCCGTCGATGTGTTCCAGCCTCCGTTTCATTCAGGCAGGACGTCCCCTGAAAGTCGTTGTGCAGGTGACCTCCCTCCCCTCCCTACAAGTTGTCATGAGACCCCCAGATCCAGCGAGGAGGCCTTGTGTAGCAGCCACGCTGGCTCTGGTGACCTGGAGCTGGAGAGCCCATCCCTGCAGCCTGCAGACCAAGAGGAGTATGCTCAGGCGTCTGCACCTCTGGCGGGGGAGGCCGCCTCCCTCTCCTCTCTCCAGACCTCAACCACGCAGACGTCAGATTTAGGATTCTTTGAGCAGTTCTCCTCAGTCTCCTGTTGCTCCTTTGACCCTAATTCAGAGAAAGAGACGTCCTGTGAGAAGACTGTGCGACCAGAAGGTAGAAATATTTGAATGGACAGATAGCTTCAGTTTCTGCTGCCCAGCCGTCTCATCTTTGATGCTTTGATTGCAGCTGCAGTAACAGGCTATCAGCATCCAAGTGAGCTGACCTCTGCCCATGCCAGTCAGTTCTTCATATCTCTGCTGGACTCTAACAACAAGGAACAGAGGCTGGATGAGAAAGGTTTGCCAGAACCTGACAGTATATAACCATGCTTGTCTCATATTCCTTGATTCTTGCAGTCATAACCGGTAGTTATTTTCTCCTTTACAGAGGATGCGCTGGCCAACCTCCCTGAGGATGCAACCTTGGAGCTGGTGTGGAAGAACAATGAGCGCCTGAAGGAATATGTGCTTGTGAGCTCCAGAGATCTGGATTACGAAGAGGACCCCAGCTCTCTGAGTGAGACAGCCAGAGCGGGACACTTCACCCTGGAGCAGTGTCTGAACCTCTTCACCAAGCCGGAGGTCCTGGCACCGGAGGAGGCGTGGTAGGCTTCTTCTTTAGGCCAGCGCTTTCCAGCCTGGAAAAGCCCAGTTCTAAATAGGTTGGCTTCCTCAGTCCTGAATCACAGAGCAGGCTGCAGCTGAGAGTCTAGACTCACCTTTAAACCAGGGTTTTTGTTGTCTGCTCCTCCACTCATTAAGAATGATGTGTGTCATGATGTGTGTCACGATGTGTGCCATGATGTGTGTAATGATGTGTGTGCACTGCTGTTGCTCTGGTTTGAAGGTACTGTCCAAAATGTCAGCAGCACAGAGAGGCCTCCAAGCAGCTGCTGCTGTGGCGTCTGCCAAACGTGCTTATTATCCAGCTCAAGCGCTTCTCCTTCAGGAGCTTCATCTGGAGGGATAAAATCAATGACATGGTTGATTTTCCCATCCGGTAAGTGCTCCCAACCTCTCCTTCTTGCTCAAAGCACTGTGTTCTGTAGCCTGTGCTTGATGAGGAGGTTTTGTTCAGGAACCTGGACCTGAGCAGGTTCTGCATCGGCATGAAGGATGAGATGCAGCAGCCGCCTGTTTATGACTTGTATGCAGTCATCAATCACTATGGAGGGATGATTGGGGGCCACTACACAGCCTACGCCCGGCTGCCCAGCGACAAGAACAGTCAGCGCAGTGACGTTGGTCAGTGTGCAGAAGCAGCCTCACCTTCACCACCGTGTGGGTGGTCTCCAGAGAAAGCTCTGCTCACCGCTGTCCCTCTGCTCTGCTCCTGCTTTCCCGCTAGGCTGGCGGCTGTTCGATGACAGCACCGTCACAATGGTGGAGGAGAGTCAGGTGGTGACTCGCTACGCCTACGTGCTCTTCTACAGGCGACGCAACTCCCCCGTGGAGAGGCCGGCCCACTTCCACCGGCCTGGAGGAGCCGAGGCTCCCACGGCTGCAGGAGCTGCTGCCAGCCAGGTGAGGGCAGATCTTTGCTGTTCACCTGCTGGGAGTGACCCCCCCCCTGCTGTGTGTGTGTGATAACCAGTCACACTCATCATTCACACCGTCATACTTGAAGGTTTTACTTCTATAGCTGCAGTTTTCAGAAGCACAGCTTCTAGTTCTAATTCTCCAGCCTGTTCTAAAGCTACTTTAAAAGCTCTTGGGGAGATTCCTTTGTTATTCCATGGTTCTATGGGTCCGAATCCAACACAAACAACAGCACTTTTTAAAAGTAACCTGTGTCCTTGTGTATGTATAGAAATGGCCACATCTTCACTGTGGCATGGAGGTGAAAATTATGTGTAATCTCTTGTCCACTTTTCCAGTCCAGTGGGCCTCTAGTTCTGATGTTTTTAGTTTTAACATTTGGATCTTGTGAAGTGCCCAGCCCTGGGGTGAGGAGCGACCTCTCATACGTGTCCTGTCACCAGTCAGTATTATTTCCCAGGCTGTGCATCTCCTGAGTGTGCTTAGTCAGCTCTGCTCAGGAGGTCCAGCCCAGTGGCTTCACAGTAGAAGGAACCACGACGGTGGGCTGCTCTCTCCGTTCCTGTAGCCTCAGCAGTCTGTGCAAATCTCTAATTAGAAGATCATTCTGATTCTGTCACATCAAAGGAGCAGACTGATTCACCAGGAATTCATGTAAATCTGAGTTTTAATGAGGCTGAGGAGGACTGTAGCTGTATGGATGCAGTCGCTTGCACACATTTGGACAGCCTGGATCAAAGGTTCTGTTCATGTTAACAGTTCAAGTGAAAGATGAAATGATCCCCAAAAGGAATATTTGCAGGCAAGATCCATTGAAACAACACTCCAGTGTTTTAAACAACACTCCAGTGTTCCCATTCACACAAATGTGTGTGTGCCACAGTAGGGAGGATTTAAATTAAATTCATTCTTTTTTCAGTGAAAAAGCTGAACCCAACTCTACGTTATCATATATTATTATGTTTGGCTGGAGCAGGATTTTATGGGGGGGGGGAAGCCTCCTTGCTGTTTGTCTGTTGGGCCTTTGGGCTCCAGAGAAGCTGAAAGGTGGTGCACACAGCTGGATGGTGTCTCAGTTCAGTGTGCAGACAAACACCGTCTTCTGTGGCTCAGAGAACTTCTAGGTAGGTGGAGAGGCATACCAGCCTCCAGCTCCTGGGACACATGTGTTTACATTTACAGCTCATCTCCTTTATATTCTTCAGAGTTTTGCTGCTGATCTTTAGTGTGGGTGGATCTTTTATTTCCTTTTATTTGCATCCTTGTGGGGGCCTTTCACTCCTGATGTACACAACTGTTGGGTCTAATGCAGTGAAAGCCCTGCAGGCTGTGAGGGAGCTCCTTAATGAGCACACCTGAATGCGTAGTTAAGCTGCAGTCATCGTGTGTGTAGACCCACCTTTTCCCAGAAGCTGATACCGGTTTCCGCAAATCGCAGGCCTCTCTAATATGGCGGCAACTAGAGGAGGAAGAGGAGGGGCTTAATGAAGGTTCTCCCAGACTGTTCCATTCTGCACTGTGGAGGAGGCAGTTGCAACAAAACAAAGACGGGGACGATAAAGACATAGCTGAAGTGTCATTGCAGCACCAACACAGGAGGAGGAGGATCTCAGACTACCCTGACGATGACTGTGGTCATTTCTTTGTGCTGGGAACCCTGGCAGCTGTGTTTGCTCTCTTCATCAATTTGGTCTACCCTTTCCTGTCTAAACTAGAACTCAGAGGCGGCTAGTTTCCTCTTTCTGCATGTGAGGGCAATCAAAGTTCACGATGGACTGAAGAAGAACAGAGGAGTCAAACTCTCCCGAGTACGCCACAGTCTTCAGTCTGTGCTATGCTTCCTAACCTTTCAACAGCAGATGTTCCAGAACGCTCCATGTGTAGAAGAATGGCTCCCCAAGCAGCCCTCTGTACCTGTGCATTGCTTTTTGTTTTTATTTCATCATTGCAGTTTAAAGCCTTTTTAAGTCGTCTTAAAGAAATGCACCTCTAACAGCTTCGATTAGCTCTTTTCAATGTAGGAGTCACTTCAAAGTGAGATTAGACAGAAGTGTTGTGAAAAGCAAAGCGGCGTGTGCAGCCGTTGGTTGTAGCGGTGAGAGGTGGATGGAAAGCAGCTGCCCAGTGAGTCCCAGTGACCCTCTGCTTTCAGCCATGACGCAGACAGGAAACGCTGACCTGTGTCTCTGGGTGTGCAGCCGCACCGTCAGCAGGACAACACTCAGAAAGGGCCGCAGTCGTCCTCTGGCTCGGATTTTTGCTTTGATCGCTCTTTTGGTGCTGTGCTTTCCTCCCAGTGGCTGGCTCGGGTGCCTCTGGCGTCCCGGTGCTGCAGGCAGACTGTAGCCTGCTGCGTTCTGGTGCAGCATGTGTGTGGATGTGTGCCTTGGATTCTGAGGTCAATGTGTTGTCTGAAGTTTCTTTTATGGGCTGTATTTCCAGACCCTTTGCTCCAAAAATGGAAGTTGCGTCTTCTGTTTGGCAAACACTCTATCATGTCTTTCTTAGTTCCTCTGTTCGACAGGTGCTCATTTACCTTCGATGACTTGTCTTCCCACGTATGGAGGCAACCTGGTGTGAAGGACTCGTGCACTCTCAGACTGTGCACACCTCACTTAGCTGTCAAATCAGCCACTTCTCAATAGCAATAGCTGCCGGGGCCAGCAGTGACACTGAGTCCATGTTTCCTACTCTGCTGTCAATACATTTGTACTGGAATTGTTTCTGTAAGGAACTAAACTTGTTAATAAAGTTAATCCAAGTTGCAAGGCTGTTAGCAGTCCAAGTCCTGCCCTCTTCCAGGTAGCCACTGTACCTTCATGTAAAGCTGCTTTTTAAATGAACTGTAAAGGAAATAAAGAGCTTTATCTTGCAGTATGCTTAGAGATGAAGTCAGCCGTTTCTCTGTCTGCAGTCTCCCAAAAAGGCCGAAGCAGTGTGATTTATTGCTGACACTGATTTATTTTCCAGGCCACTAGCCAGTCTCTGTTTGGGACAGAGCTGAATCCTGTAGGAGCAGCTACTTTAAGCCCAGAAGGTTCCTCTGACGTCTTTGCCCGTTCTGGGGAGTGTGCAGCCCAGTCCTACAGCAACATGGAGGAGGTGGACTAGTTGGTGAGGACTGATGGACACGGCACATCCAGGCTTCCGAACGTGGACTCCACGTGGATGTGCTGTTGGAGGACTCGGCTGCACTTGACTCTGTGATGGACACGTGTATGTGTAGTTGATGCCAACTATCGATCGATATTTACATTGATATAGTTACTCATTGATAACCCCTTGACATAAAAGTCTGTGTGTATATGCTTCTACAGAGAAGGTAACCTTTAGAACACCCTTTGAACGCCTTTGATTGGCTGTTTCTGCTGCTGCAGGAGTACAGAGTGGAGTTTGAAGCTGACTAATACGTGCACCTTTGGTTTCCCTTCTATCTGAAGACGTTACTGGTCATGCTGGTCTCACGGTCTTCAGCTCACACTCACAATTCAGGGTTTTAATAAAGGGGACTTTAATGATTGCTTGCATTTTCAGTTGGTTAGCCCGACAACGGCTGGTGTGATATGCTACCTTTTTGAAATAGGCACTTTCTTTTCTCTGTCTTGTGTAATTTTGGAAAATTAATTATGGCCTATGTTGCAATATTGGTTTCTAATAGCTTTTTATATTTCTTTAGATATTCAATCCTGTGGATGCAACTGTCAGCGACTTCGTTATAAACTAAAATGTGCACGAGTGCATGTTACAGTATGTGACCCCATCCTCTGGTGCACACTCCCCCCCTTTGCCATATTATTAAATCTTGGTTACACTTGATTTATATTGTATATGTTGTTGAGCCTATTCCTTTCTTTTCAATGGATGTACAAAATTGATACATATAAATGGTTAATATAAATGAAAACATTTTGGAGAGTTGTGCCCAATTCTTTCTTCAGTTGATATTCCTGTAATTATCCTCTCAGTTTCACGTGTGCTTTATGTTTGAGTTGGAAATTAGAATGAATTAATGTAATTATTCATCTTTATCAAAGAACATTATGTCATTATAAATCAAAATAATGTTTAGAATCTAAACATTACTTAAAAAAATAAAAAAAACACCAAAATTTTTTCTTTAAAAAGCAAAAGATTTTGTTCCAAAATCAAAGAAACATTCCGTGTGTTTGTGGTTTTTGGTTCCCATGACAACCGGGTACGAAAACCAGCAGGCTGTAGTACTCACGCCAAGCCGGTAGGTGGGGATGTGACACCCTTTGACAACTGCTGGCCTTTCCGCTCCTCCAGGTAAAGGCACAGCCAGCCGCCAGGTGCATGTTGTGCGGAAACGGTTCAAAGTCAGTCCAAGGTCACATCGTTCATCCTTCGCCGCCTGCTCACTATAAAAGAGCGGGGCTGGACTGTTTAATGTACAGACTTTCGAGCTGAAAAGCCGCTTTCAAACTCTGAGCCGGCGCGCAGTGAGTGACGTTGTAACGTCGCATAATTAATACGTGTCAGATCGACGATGTGTGTGCTGCTCGTATTTTTTATTATTATTATGATTTTTAATGGTTATTAAAATGTAATAAACTGGTCAGTTCATGCAGTACTGTGCCCGTAATAATTATTAAAAATGTAAATTTCATTAAAGCAACATAATGTTTAATGATACATGAATCCTTAAAGGATCCAGTTTTAAAGTGAATAATCTAAAACAAATACACAAATATCTTCAATATGCTAATGCATTTTTTATGGTTTGATTATTACAGCCGAGTACATGTGAAAGCCTTGCATCAATGTTTAGCAAAATGTGCATCAAAATCAAACCACTGGAAATTATTCCGTAATCATTGATATCAAATATTCAATACGTTCTGTGTTGCAACAATCCCCGTATTAGTACTTATTGATGATGACACAATTGGTCCCACTTCCGATCAAAAGAAGAAGCACATGTAATAATAAAATAAAATAGAAAACAACTGTCAGTCAGCTATAACAGTTTGTTATAGTCACTGAATTTCTGGGTGCTCATACTGAATTATATATAATTAACTCATATATGATTCAGTATGGGCACAGTGGACATGTGCGCGTGCATACTTTTCCACACGTATATACTGGAGAATACGTTGTTCGTCGTCTTCACTCCTTCCAAAGTTCCAATGTTTCGTCCCAACATCGCTGTCTAAAGCCGGGTCAATGTCGATGTCAGGAGCAGGGTCACCAGCAGGGGGCGCTCACCGCGAGCTGTAGAAAACACAAGACCAGAAGAAGAGAAGGCGGAAGTGCAGCCAACGAGAGGTGTGTGTGTGTGTGTGTGTGTGTGTGTGTGTGTGTGTGTGTGTGTGTGTGTGTGTGTGTGTGTGTGTGTGTGTGTGTGTGTGTGTGTGTGTGTGTGTGTGTCATGCCAAATGTTTTCAGACCGAAGCCGGTTGTCAAACTCTCAGTAATGGCGGAGGTGACTGAGCACGGAGGCCGCGGAGCTGGGGACCGTGACGGCCCCGACAGAGGCGCCGCTCCGCCGCCTCTCCGCCTGGACTCCACGGTGAGCGTGTCCCGGTGGCTCTGGTGCTCAAACCACCAACGGAGGAAAAAGGTCGTCCTGCACATCGACCTGAATAACACCATCCTCATCTCGGACGCGGTGACGGCTCAGGGGACCGTGGCGGCTCTGGAGTACTTCCTCACCACCGTCACCTGGGGACGGATGAGCAGAGAAGGTAAACGGGCCCAATGAGCTCCTCAGCGCGCTCGGTGTCACCCAGAGTACCGACCCTGGGCTCCACGATGGCCAGAAAGACACAGCAAAGCGGTGACTAAACATCCTGGGACTTTCAAAACCCGAGTTAAACTAGACCTCAAAATACGGAGGTGCAGTATTGTATGAATATCTTGTCATTAATTGGCTCTCTTGTATTTTATTAATTAGTTGGTACATATTTTAGAAAAAACGTGATGATGTGTCGTAAACTGCCATTGTGTGATAATGACCTGGTTACTACATTACTGAGCTAGAGCAGTTTGTTGTCTTTCAGGTTTTTAAGAATGTCTCACTGGGGCGAGACTGGGAGCACACACACACACACACACACACACACACACACACACACACACTTTACAAATCACCATGATTGAAAGTGTTATCAAAGAAAGTCTCACTCATCTTTTCTCTGAAGGGAACAGCAGCGATAGCGGGGCAGAAGCCCTCATTCATCTGCGGTGCTCTACAGACGCTTGTTAATGAATTATCAAATAAATTATCTCTGCTCAAAACTAAAAAAAAACCCCATCATTTGTTCCATCAAGCGGTTGCATGTCCCCATGCCAACGCTCCCGCTGCCCTGTGTGTCTCCAGGAAGGTGGGAATGGCTGAGCGACTGCCCCTCCCTGCTGCCCCCCTGCGCCGGGGCGGTGACCTACTACTCCCAGTTTGGACGTGTGGTGGGCTTCACCTCTGCTGCCGGCCGATGCTTCCGCACCATCCTGGACCAGCATCTGGATCTGCTGCTCTGGCCCAACGGCGTCAAGGCAAGCGTGGCGTGAGGAGGCCAGCTCTTTAGATAGGAGTCCTCTGGCGGCAGGACCCGTGTGTGTGGAGTCAGATGCTGCTTGTGTGCTCTTCGTAGTTGTGTGTCTGTCGTAGAACGTCGGCCCTGGTGTTCGCTAACCGCCCCATGGGCTCCTCCTGCGACTGTGTCCCCTGCAGGGAGACCGAGAGCTGGCCGTGAAAGGAGAGGACGGACGCCTCTACCACTGGATCCTGCCCTCCTTCTTCCAGCTGCTCAAAGACCTGGTGCAGGAGGGGCGGGAGTTTGCCATCGTCTTCCGGACCTTTGGCAGCGACCTGCCGCGTGTGCTGAGGGCTGTGTTCAGAGCTCTGAACGAAGGGGCCCACCCGCTGTTCCCTGACCTCTCTGACCTCAGCGTGAGTCAGCTCGCCTGCCGTCCAACTCACTTGTCAAAACAGCGTTTAAGGAAGAGAGGAAATGTTGGGGTTTAATCCAGCAACCTCTGAGCAACCAGGGATCCTGGAGCCTCAGCTTCTGATCCTGGAGCCTCAGCTTCTGATCCTGGAGCTTCAGCTTCTGATCCTGGAGCTTCAGCTTCTGATCCTGGAGCCTCAGCTTCTG
>BJFM01002019.1:154081-167246 GCA_016586285.1 Arothron firmamentum | reverse complement strand
ACCCCGGCTCCCCTCCGTGGGGGGTCGGAGCCGGGGCCCGGTCAACAAAGCCTCGCTTGTTTCAAGAGCTGGGGGCCGCTCGGCTGCGCGGCGGTCTCGTTTGTTCGTTAAAAAGCTCGTGACTGTGTCGGCCGCCTGACATCCAGAGGCGTGGGCTCGGCCCGCAGCTGTTGAAACAGGCTCGGCGACCCCTCCGTCGCTCCCCCCCACCCCCCCACCCCCCCCTCGCTTTTGGTGGGGTTTCTTCGATATTTTGGCATTCTGCGGGGGGCTGGTTCTCAGCTCGTGGTTAATTCGCTTCGGCAGACTATTGGCAGTTCAATTTGTTCTTGGAAATTAGTCACAGTCACCGAAAGAAGAAAGAAAAAAAACATCTCACATGATCATCAATGGAAAAAAACCCAAAGGAAACAACAGAACCTGCGTGTAGAGCAGAGTAAAGGGTCGTCCAGGGAAAAGCTAAAGAATAATAAAAAAAAGAATCTCAGGAAGACAAAACCATGGCACATATTTCAGCTGGTCGCAAACGACTGCTATTCTTTTTGCATAGAGTAACTTGGGTGACGGGGGGCTGCCCTGCTCCAGCGGGGAGCGTCGGGACGCTAGCCGTCCCCTCTCTGCGCCGCCAGGGTGGGTGCTGGATATCGCTGAACACAAGCGGAGCGCTCGCAAACACAAACCACAGCTGATAAGGCACTTTGCACTCTGACCCCTGTGAGGCGTCGGGCTGCTCTGACTGTTTTGGTCGTCGTCTTCCTCTCCGGTCACGTCCAAAAAGGAAACAGCACTTCATCCCTCGCCCCACGCGCTTTGACTCGTTTTTATTTTGCTTTTTTTTCTGATTTTGTAACTGCAAGTAGTAGTATCAAAAGGTAAAATTGCCAAAAATAGATTTCTCAATTTTTTTTTTCTCTTCTCCAGCACCCTGTAAAATTAGCTAGGTTTTGTTCTCTTCTGTATTTGTATATGCATTACAGATATCTACAATATTCTATATTTATATATATTTATATATAAGACGCATGTATAAAGCAATTGGAACAGGCAGGCATGGCTTTCACATCCTATTTTTTCTTGAGTGGAACCAAGGGCTGTGGGCTCAGAGCCAGACTGGCAGGCCTGACACATTGTGGATGCGCTTCTGGATGGTTTCAAAGGTAACAGTTTATCGGTGAAAGAAAACACAGGCTAGCGCTCAGGGGAGCTGCCGACGCCCTGAACCTCAAACACGCAACCCGGAGATGCGGGGAAATGATGATAAAGCATGAAGAACTCGACTTAGTGTTAAAGTCATGTGACCGGCTGGCTGGCTGCGGGGCCACAAATCCACACTGCTGCTAATGCTAAAATGGCCAAAAAGAGCCCTGGATGAGGCTGATGCATAACTCTGTGGAAACCCTTTGGTTAAACACACACTAACTATAATACTCTTTTGTTTTCGTGGGGTTTGATCACAGCTCAGCCTACCCATAGAGCTTTTCTAAAAACGTCAGGCACTGTATGATGGATGTAGTGTGGATGGGGGGGGTTGTAGCAAACGTGAGCAGCCACTAGGAGGCGCTCTGATGTCCCCAAAGCCTCAACACACCCTACTTTCATCGTAGTATTAATTAAAAACACGCGCGCGTGCACAAACACACCTGTCGGCCCAAACGGCGACCTTCGGGTCAAGCTCGCCCTTCGTTCCTGTCCTACTTCCTGCTTCGCACGTTAGATTGCATTTTCCAAGTACGGCGGCTCGGCCAATCGGATCGCGCGAAGGTAATTAGTCAAATGTGAACAGAAACTAAACAAGTGGAAGAAAAAAAGACTCAAAACGAAACAAAAATAATCACAACATAAAAAAAAAAGAAAAAACCAGGACAGGAGAAACCAACACATGAATCATATAAAGCTCCTCTGCAATCATTTCAGCCATGCTTCAAAATCTTAAAACCAAGGAAAATAAAAACAGGCAGAGAAGCTGTTGGGAGGTGCACACCCAGAATGTGTCAGCTCATAATTACAACTGCTACATGTGGAAAATGACAGAAATTAAACAAGTTAATGTGAGCGTGTTCTCTTTCCTTCTGTTTCTTTTTCTCTCCTTATAGGTGGGTGGTCAGGGGTGGCGTCGGGGGGGGGCTCTCTTTATTGACGGGGTGATGTCACTAGACATCAACTAGAGCCTGAACTTTGATTCCTTTTGAGGGAGGGTGCCAAATTGGAGCGTTTACAGAAGGGTGTGGGGGTGGTGGGGGGGTCTTTATTGCTATATAGTTCAGTGCAGGCTTGTGAGCGATTACGGCTCCACCCAGCATATGACTCATGAAGAAAAAGAAAGAGAAAGAATGGGAATCGAACTCAATGAACAGATGGGGAAATGATATCACACAACTGTGGTTGGGTTTTGCTGTTTCTGCAGACTCTGCGTTGGTTTCCTACTCTTTCTGGGTTAGGGCAACAGTTTGGGCAGGCGCCCCTCGCTCTCTGTCTCACTTGCGTCCGAGAGGCTAGCAAAAGGCTGTTACCAGTTAACTGATCAGCAGGCAGGCTTGGGGCGGGGCGGCTCGTCATTGGGTGAAGAGTTCAGAGGTCAGAAGGTCATGTGTTAGTTGCCGGTGGCGGCTAGGTGGTTAGAAACAAAAACAAAACAAACAGAAAAAAAAGATAGAAAGGATATTAGTGTCAGCAGGAAGAGACTGGAATGACATCATTTTAACAATAAAATGAATGCAATCTCATGTGCCCCTCCCCCGCTCCTACGTCCCTCACCCGTCTAATCCCGTTAGAATACTGAGGTCGCGTCTCCGCCGCTAACCCTCGGGCTAACCCTCGCGCACTTTCATTCAAGCGCAAACGGCCCCACGGGAAAACAGGGGGTCGGACAAAGACACAGACAAGAAAACAAAACTCAAAAATCTAGTGTTTTAGTGTCTGTCAGGTCACAAACAGTGTGATTAGTGGTCAGAAGGCTGAGGAACTAATGTTACTGATGGTAGCTGCGGCTAGCGGCAAATGTGCAATGAATCGATGAATCGCTGTTTTCCGATTCTCTCTCTTTATTTAGCAGTATATTTTTATAGGATATAAATATACACATGAACCATAAATACATTTGATATAAAATGCTCAAATAGAAAATGACAGTACCTCATGTACAACTGAAATATCAAAAATGTGTTTTAGCTTCTTTCGATCGGTTCTGCGGTACGCTGGAGAGGGTGCGAGCTACCTCGGCTTATGTCTGTGCGTGTCGGCCGTCCATAGAAAAATAAAAATACAAAATAAATTCAAATCTCAAGTGAAATGGCGCTGGGTGGCAGCACGGCTACTTTCCTCCTGCCGTCCACGCCTCTCGCTTACGCTATAGAAAATGCGCCTCTTTCCTTTGCTGCTCATGAGCGGAGCAGATAAATGATGTATGGGAACAAGCCTGCCCCATTTTAGGCTCTAATCTCACATCAGAGGAATGTGGTGAGTCTCTTTCAGCGCTACCTGCCCTCGCGTCTGCCTGAGGTGGGACATATGCACAGTCTCTGCCCCGTGTATGCGCTAGAGGAAATGTAAACAATGTGTAGACCACAAGCGACCATTTAGCTGGTGTGTGGATGTGTGGGGTAGGAGGGGGGGGTAGTGGCGAAGGAGGACGGGGGAAAACAACGACGACAACGAAAATACAGTCCGGACAGTATAGAAAATCTCAACTAAGGCATCGAGGCATATAGGCAGAACATTGAAATTCATCAGTCAAAAGTGTAGCTGAGAGACTAAACTGACCTCTGTCAGCGGTCACAATCCTTTGGTAAGGATGGACCCGCGTGTCATGCCGTCTCACTTTAGTAGCCATTGCACCTAGATTGTAACAGGTCCACAAGGTTAGAAACCATTCACTTTGAGCAGGGGAAAACAGTCATTTTTTTACAGTGATAACATTCACATTTTTAACCGATAGCATGGAGGCTAATGCTCGGATTATACAACAATACACGGAATAACAACAGAATACACATCGGAATACATGTACACACGCCACAGGTAATTCTTTAACTGTAGAAAAATGCAGTAGAAAAAAAGACATCTGGAGTGTAATTTAGCATTTAAAAATGCATAACTTAAGGAATTTATTTCCACAGTGCTCAGGTTTATGCAAGGCTCTTTGAACAGAGGGGCGAGTAAAGGGTGGAGGCTCTCGGGCCGGCTGCGCCAAGAAGGAGAGGTTCCTGCCTCTGGAAGCCAGAGGGGGCTTTAGAGAAATTTGTCTCCTTATTCTGAAGGGCTCAGGGAATCTAATCTCGCTCAGATGGTAATTGAATAGTGCCAGACACCACCTGCTTCTCCCTCTCTTCCCCTCATTCACCACCTCGAGCCGGGGCCATGCCCCCCTCCCATATCTGTCACACCTGACTTCTTCCCACGTCAGTGCCCGATACCACCCCGTCTACATGACACAAGCTAAGTCTGCGCCTGTCACTTTATGTTCAAGTATTTAAAAAATCTGCATGAATTTGGAGGCTGAAAGCGGTAAGTATGATAATAAAAGCGGGAGCTTTGGCTCCTGACTACAGAGCCACCTACGCTGTTCAGAAGAGGCAGATGGCCTGGCGTTCCTCTATCAGAGATAAACCAATGGTGGCTAGCTGCTAGCACGGGTAAGTGTGTGTGTGTGTGTGTGTGTGAGAGAGAGTCCCACGGGGCCCTGTGCTGCTGAAGGCACCAATCGATATGGTGAGTAAATAAAATGCACTTAGCTGGTGTAAAGCTACGAGTTAAAGACAGACAGCAAGTCAGCTGCCCCCGCCTGTTCTTGCACCCCTCTGTTTTATGCTTGGCTCCCCGAGGCTTCCAAAATACTCAGGTGGGCTAAAAATGTCTGCGCTGCCGGGCACGGCGCTCCACACGTCTGAATGAAAGCCTCCCAGTTCTGAGGAGATCTGCTTTATTTAGATGAACTGCGTCTCCGCTATGAGACGCTGTTTATATCAGTCTGCTTGCTCATTCAGATGTTTCTTTGGTAACAGATGTGTCCAACACCCTGACGGTAATCTGAGCTTCTCTTTGCTGACAGGTGACGTACGGGACGTGGGGGATTAGCGCAGCGCTCGGGTTCCAGGGGGCAGAAGCTAAGACAACCAGAAAAATGGAAGAAAAAAAAATGCTAGGCTAGAGGAATTTAATGAAGATCCCCAGTGGGAGTCGGAGGGGGACGATCTCCAGGCATCAAGGCTCCTACAGGGAGCAGCACAGGAATGATTTCAGGAGCGGCAGAAATCCCTGGGGATCTGCTGCCTCCGGGCCAGTGCACGGAAGGGTCAGGCTGTGCGCCTCTGTCGGCAGGCCTCCTTTTACAGAGGTGAGGCTCCCACGCCAGCCTTACAGAACAGAGGCGCCGGAAACCTGAGTGCACGTGACCAGGGCGGAGCTAAAACAGGGAGCAAAGGGTGTGAAAAAGAGGAAGAGCCTGGCCCTGGCCGGGCCCGTTCTGCCCACGCTGCTGCGCAGTGTCCATACCAGCCTCGACGGGTCGTCCCGCTACCGAGAGCTCTGCCAGCATGATCCGCTCTGCCAGTTTGTGCTCCTCAGGTGGACACCACATATTTACCTTTCAGCAAGTCCTGACTGTGGCTCAAGGATGCTGCGTCCAGCAGGGCAGCGCCGGGGTAAAACAAGCTGCCCTCCTGTCCTGGCTGGCTAAAGCTGGCCGCTGAACCCGCCGCACCCACGCTCCCCCAGGCTCGCTTACCTAGAACCCCACTGTGCTCCAGGGGGTATTCCAGCAGGGAGGTAGGCGCCAGGGCGTACGGGTACTCGTACGGGGTGGTGTAGATCAGCCCGCCGTCTGGTGTGGGAGGCACCAGGGTCGGGGTGCCGTTGGGCAGCATGGCAGCCATCTGAGTGGGCCGGATGAGGTTCATGATGGGCGCCCCGGCTGGCGTTGGGGGTCGGAGCGCCTGGGGAGGCAGCACCTGACCCGCGGGGGCCGCTATGAGACGGGGCCCCTGAGCGGCTGCTGCTGCCGCTGCAAGAGAGAATGCAAGGTTGGCTGCCATAAGCGAGAGAGCAAAGGACAGGAAGAGAGAGAGAGAGAAAGAGGACGAGAAGTGTGGGGTGGTGGTCATAAACACAGATGAAGAGTGGAGGGGAAACAGAGGGGGAAAAAAAGAGAAAAAGAGAGTGGCAGGAGAGGAGAGGGGAGAGGGAGGGAGGGGCAAAAGGGAAAATTAGTCCATGCAATGATCATGGTGATGAACCACAAAAGCCACAATATTGCAGAAGAAAATCAAAACCAACATGGCCAAACAAAAGAAAACTAAACAACAACCCATCACACAAAAAGCACAAAATGCTGCTGTTTCCCCCGATGCGTTCAAAGCATACAAATCACCATGGCAGCGACACAGTCAGCAACTGGATATGGCAGAGGTGAGGACGAAACAGCAACCGTACCAACAGAAATGGACTGGTGGGTGAGACGCAGGCCGGCTCCCGTTCAAGCGCTAGCAACTTGGAAAATGTGCTCTCTGCACCCAGTGGGCGGTCCATTTAGGTTGAATACGTACGAATGAACAGACAATAATCACTCCCGAGTGGCTGGTGTTAGCGTGTGCTGCGAGAGGTGCCACACAAGCGTCCCCACAGGCGGGTCGATTAAAAGCTGGAACTGCGGTTAGGTGGTGGCCCAGTTCATCACGGCTCACGTTTGGAGAAAGGCTGGAATCAATCACGCTCAGCTCAGTCCTTCGCTGGTTTGGAGTGGATGTGATTGGCCGTATGAAAGTGACGCGTAATTATGCACTGATGAATGGAATCTGGTGCTGGAGGAGCAAACAGTGGAGGAGGGCTGAGCCAGTGGCTAGCATGCAGGTCTGAGCGAGTGGAACGAGCGCCCACAGCAAGAGCCAGCTGCAACTGGGGAGGAGGGGCACGTTTAAGGGGACAGATGAAGATGAGCAGGAGGAGGACGGAGGACAGGATGGAAGTTGGCCTACAAAAACTGTCTGGAGAGCCTGGAATAGAAATCTGCCGGTTGTCATGGATATGATGGGATGTACAGAGATGTGATGATGGAGCAGACCTGGGTTCAGCTGAGAAAAGGATCTCATTCTGGATCTTCACTCTTCCTCATCCTGGATTAGTAAAGAAGTGACTTTCCCTACAGGGAAATACATTCAAGGAGGATCTTCTCAACATCTGAGTTTGGATCACTAGTCTGAGCTCGACCCAGGTGTGTTCCAGACGCTACGTTAATCTCATGGAAGCCAATCTGTTAACAGGATTGTATATATGCTGCATCTCAATGTGCAGCTAAACATTAGTGAAGTGCTGGTGCAGATGAGTGTGCGTGTGTGTGTGTTCCAGCAGCTCACTTACGTGCTTTGATGTTGTTGTCTCTGTACGTCCCGTTGAGGATGGCCAGCTCCATCAGCTGCATCTTTTTCAAATTGTCTTCTCCCTCCGCCTGCAAATACAGAAACACCACCACAAAAATGGGAATCTATTCCGGGCGACGCAGCAAACCAACTCCGCTGAATGAATGGCCAATTTCGGGCCGACTGAACTGAACAATGGGACGGCTGTTTCCGCTGACAACGTGCCTGGGTGGCGCTACAATCCCCTTGCGTGTCATCTGTTTTCCACAAGCACCAGTTGGACTGGGCGTCAGGCAAACGGACATGGAGATAAGCTCGCCTCGCCGTCCTGGCAGAATGCCTTATTGTTCCTAAAAGTGCTGACAGAGGCATCAAGTATGGGGATGCATATTCATAATCTGCATCAGAATGATAATTACTGTAATTCTCCTTGCTCCCTTGTGCGCAATCAAATATGCACTAACCACCCTCGCTAATGTCAGGCCTGTCAATTAATGTTTGGATAAATAAATACAAAAGCAGCAGCCGCTGTCATTATTGCCAAATTAGGGGACCGAAATTATTCACGCAAAGCAAGGAAGCGCTCTTTCTCACACCCGGGGTCGCCCCTCCACGCAGCTCTGGCCCAGGCTGCCATCTCTACTCAGGACACACCAGGCTAACGCTCCTGTCCCGGGTCAGCTTCGGATCCAAAGGCTCCGAGGACAGGTACGCAAAGCCTTGCCGACCTCAAATCCTCCTCAGGTGACTTATTGATCTGTCCTGCAGAAAACAGATGCTCCTTCCTTGAGGAGAGGCTGGCCGCCTGCATCTGCGCGCTGAGGCGTTAAGAACCCGCAGCAGAGCAGAGAAGCTTATTAGAGGCCGTCTGGATGGAGGCAGGTGGGCGCAAACTGAAGCCACATTCTTGTCGTTATCTCCGTCGCTGCCCTGCCTGTCCGCTAAAACGAACACTGGCTCTATTTAAGGGACGATAAGGAGAGACAGAAGCGGCGGGGAGGGAAGAAAGAGCGAGGTCCAGAGCTAAACCCTCCCACGAGATTCCTCTTCAGCACAACCGCAGAGAGGAAGAAAGGGAGTGAGGCTAGGCCAGAGAAAAAGTGACAGAGGCTGGTCTCTCATGGCTGCGCCGAAGTCGCAGGAGCCGTGCACGTGCGACGCACGCAATATTTAGTGTAGCACAGAGCTGCCAATTAACGGAGCGAGGAAATGCACTCTGCCGTTTCTCCTCCGCTACCTCCAGTCTGCTGTCTCGCTTTGCCTATAATGGGGAAGTCTTGAAGCACCAAAATGATGCCAGCTATTTTCCAGGCTGCAGCAAAGCCAGAGAAAGGCAGAGTAAAGCAGCCTGTAAACACACGACATGCTTGCCAATGCCGCCATTTATTTGATGCTAGCTTATTTTGCTAATGTCCTGGCTGAGTATCGGCTGTTTTCCACATCAGGCTTCTGTCAAATTCAGCCATAATTTACAGCGACTGTTTGTCAATTAGACACCAGGAGTGTAGAAATGATTTTTCCTGCTTTGGAGGCAAATTACAACCCTCTTGATGTGTAGGGTTGGTGATGGTAGGCACTGATCCCTTCCCAGAGTGAAATTTCCAATAATTCCATGTGATGAAGTCAACGTAAACACATTTAGAAACAGAAATAAACCCTGGATTCAGGCATCTCAAACAGTGCTACTTAAACAGGAGCCGTACACTAATTTGTTAATGACTCACACCATTTGAAACAACCCCCCTCGTGTGTATGTGTGTGTGTGTATGTGTGAGTGTATATTTGCCATGCCTAATAAAAGTCCCAGTGTTCTTCTTTGGAAGTGTGCCAAATGAACTCGCGAGACAAAACAGATAGATGAAAGGAGGATAAACAAGGTGTCCGGCCAAGACAGGATGCAGCAGATGTAAATCGTGACGGCGCAGTTCACCACAGATTAGCCACAACACTAAATCACACATGTATTTTTGCTTGCATGTGAACGGGGAGCTGCGTAACCACTGACACTTGTTGAACGCTAGCACAGGCCTGTTATTAATTTACACCAGTTTTTACTTACAAATGACTCCCAAATGAATCGTGTGATGGAGGATTGAGGGTTTAAATAATTCATGGATCTTTCTCTCAATAAAAGGAGATGGAAGACGAGTGAGACGACTACGACTGAGAGGGAAGTAAACAGAATCTCCCACTCCGTTAGCCTGGATACGAGTACTGCTGGGGGGTGTGTGTGTGTGTGTGTGTGTGTGTGTGTGTGTGTGTGTGTCACGTGTGTTTGCTGGTGATGGATCTGTATGCCTGGAGAGGTTAAACGGGTGCGAGGCGAGACGATTCCGCCATCCATCCAACTTTGCATAGGTGGCATAGAGCCTGTTGAGGGAAGAGAGACATAATAGAGGCCATCGACGGGGGACCGGCACAGATGCTGCGGCTGGGATGAGGTGTGTGTGCAGCGTGTGTATCCCTAGTTGAGTGCTGCAGATAGAGACTCCTCTTCTCCAATATACTCTGGTTTTTTCCCCTCCGTATTTAAGCTAATTATCTGTGCAAAAAACGAATCCCATTGGTGAAGCATCTTTTCCGGTTTTTGTGCATCTGCGATCTGGTTTAACCTCGCCAAACAGCAGCGTGGTCGCTGCAAAATGGTGGCGGGCAGGAGACGCCAGATCAAGAGGAACTAAATTACACTGCTGGAATAGAGCGGAATAAATCATGCAGCGGCGGGCGAACGGAGCGGGCTTCCGCTACAGAAGCACAGCTTAGATGAATGTTTGATGAACAGCACCAGGGAGAGCAGTTTAATGTTGCCTTGCTCAAGGTGTTGCCACAATTAACAGACTCCTCTGTCAGCATGCAACACTCGAAATGAAACATTCGCTCAGACAGGCGTGTGTGTTGGTACAGAGGAGGTGTGTGTGTGTGTGTGTGTAAATCCTAGCAGAGAAACAGTTCGGGTTAGAGAATGAGAAGATTGAGGAGTGGAAGTTTTGCCTTATCCTCCGTGCAGGCGCCAGCACCCGCAGCCTCGCCTGTCCATCAGCAGAGAATAAAGATGCACCATCTACAAGAATCTGGTCCAATCAATGAGGCTTATTTGTGAAATCAGCGGAGCGTTAAATGCTACCAGGGAGGAGCAAGACAGCGGGCTGGGGGAAGAAGGGGAGCGGGGAGGGGGGGCGTCACAGGGATGAGGTCACTGGATGCATGCTAACACGCTAACAGGCTTCCCTCCTCATCAAAGCTGCCTGTCTGCAGGACGCTGAACACAAACTGCAGCTAATTTCCTCGGATACAGACAACACTGATATGTGCACGTGTCGGGCACATATCAAATATATATATATATATATATAAAATTATTAATAATATATCAAATATCTCTCTGGCACGTGGACTCCAGGCTCTTTTCCTTCTGCCTTAGCCACAGGTAACCACATTGCTACCTGGATTAGGATGGATGGAACTGCTCCCCTCGCTGCTAGGGCTGAGGGTGGGGGTGGGGGTGGGGGCTTGCGCTCATATCCCATATCCCGCCATTCTTAGTGCTCAGCTACCGGCTCCTCCCAGACAAATGAAATGATGGGCACACCAAAAGAACACTGCGAGGAGGAAAAGTGCTCCAGAGCAACTACTAGAGAAAGTGTGAATGATTGTTTTCTGACTGGTGCAGAGATGGAGAGATATGTGGGAAGAAGAAAGGAATTGCTGAAGAATCAGAGAGGAGAAAAGACAGACAGCGCGGTGAAAACCAATTTGTCTGTTCCCCAGTGGGCTGACACTGGATAAGGCTTGCTTTCCTTCCTTGGCCTTACTGCCAGTCACCACCAACACGTGTGTATGTGCGCGCGCACACACACACACACAGAATAAAAGCGGGCACACACTTATCTGGGGCCTTAGTGGGTCCGGGGTCAGGCTCTCGCCGAACTACTCCAATTACCCCAGCAGTAAACACAGGCTGCCCCAGCTGCCTCCTGGGATGCAGGGATAGGCGGGATGTGTAGAACTGGGAAACACAAGATGGGGGTGGGGGTGGTGGGGGCGGGGGGGGAGGTTCTGCTTTGGAACGGAGGGGTGATGCTTCGTAAAGGGAGGGGTAAATAAGTCCAACTGCAGAGGTGGAAATGGTGGCGGCGGCAGATGTTTTTTCTCCTCGTTCCCCTCCTCCTAACTCCCATTCTAACATCTGGAGGAAAATGATTACCGTTGCACCGCTGCCAAGGCAACCTATCAACACTTCCACAGTCACCGATATGGACAACAGGAGGAGGGAAAGGGAAAAAAAAGCATTAAAAAGCCCCTGCTGTGCCAAGCAAATATTCAGAGTTTGATCATTTCCAGGTAATTAAAACAAACTTGGAACCTGGTGATGATGCAAAGAAACATAAGAGCAGCAAACATGGCCGCCAGATTTAGAAAGACAGGACTACAAATGAACAACCATCAAATCCAGAAGACCACAATCATTTTCAATGGCTAAACATGCACCAACCAACCACAAACCTCACTTGCTGTATGCTCAAAGGCCATTTTCTCAGCTGTTTTGCTGCTAAACCTCTGTGACAATATCAGCCATGAGAATCAGGAGCTCCTAACAACTGTCTTATACCTTTAACATAACCCGCAAAGCCTCTTTATCTCCTCTGCACCCCTCCTGACTCCCAGACAGCTCTGTTAGCGAGACGCGCCATTAGCCATGCTAAACCACCAGCTCATTAGCATAGGAGTAAACCTGACTTCAGTCAGATTATAACAAACACATCACGGCGGCTCCGCCCCATTACTGTCACTCACAGAGCTTACTGAGGTGCAGCTGTGGCGGAGAAGTCAGGAACTTCAGCTTCTGCTGATGGATAAAACCACCTTCATCCCAGCCAAGGGTTGAAGCACCTGAGGGGGAAAGCGTGGTACCTGTGGTCTGTAACGCTGCACTAGATTCTCATAACTGTGTTAGCATCTGCCAAATTTAGCCCGACAGCTTGTGTGGCTTCTTTTGCTGTCTTTTCATCATCATCATCATCATCATCATCATCGAGTGATCTAAGAGTTAGCTTTCCACCTTTGTAACACTCGGCTCACATCCCAAAACTGCACCAATGTCCAACCCCCACCCGAGTCTCCAGTCCCACTTTTATGTCCCTCATTCCACGGAGCTGCCTGCCAGTGCATTGTTCTGTCTGCCGTCCTTTAATGCCATCCAATCGAGCGCGGAATATCTTGAACGGATTTGGCCAGGGATGATTTGGGAGCCTTAAATACTGCCAGGGGGATTAGCATCGTTGAGAGATCCTGACTCAGAGCAGATCTCTGAAAACCTCTCATATAACAGGGATCAAAAGACCTCGAGCAGACTGTGGATTCAAACCCGGAACCCTCAGAACGGGTAAACCTGGTTGTGCACTCGACAAAGACATCTCATTAGCATATTTAACATATTAGCGCTGGCCTCAGTTGATAAATAAAAAGCACCCATATTACGATATGGATCAGTGACGGACTGGTGGATTCAATTCAGTTCTGAATAAATCCGCTCCCAGGGATTAAAGGGTCCACTTTGGTATAAAGCTAGAGGGCATTCCTGTACAAACACAATTGGGTTTTAAAGGAGCAAAGTGTGGTTTATGTACAGCCTTAACTTTCAAACAGTCCAGCGAAGGAAAAAGCTGCCGCGGCTGCAAAGAAACTTGAAAAACTCAAAGAGAAAATGAGCAAATGAATCCTGGAGAGGAGACGCAGTTGGGGAGGGGAAGCCATCAGTGCTGATTTGGCTGGTGGGACGCAGAGAGGGAGAGAGGGAGAGAGAGAGAGAGAGAGAG
>BJFM01002019.1:137311-149394 GCA_016586285.1 Arothron firmamentum | reverse complement strand
GCACTGCTCCATATGTCGGCTTGTTTTGCTGTACTCACGGCAGGTACGAGCAGCTTCTTGACCTCATCCACTGCTCTCCTCATCTTGATCTCGGCTCTGGATTGTGTGTCTTCTACTGTGAGCAGGACATGAAGGTCCTCGTTTAGGTGCTCCCAGTTTGGTTTGCCTCTGTTCTGCTCTTCCTGGAAAAGATAAGAAAAATAAAAGAAGACAAATCTGTTAGAACGCCAGAACACGAAAGAGAGAGAGTGAAGGAGAGGACCTTTAATTAACTATTTCCATTCAACTTTATGAAGGACACCTTTTTAAATAGCTCCGTCACATCAGAGGTTAGAGCTGACAGCTAGTCCTGCACCAATTAACATCACTAAATAATGGATGGATGGAGAGATCAGAGAAATGATAGGTGATGACGCTTTGGAGGATTTTCATGGGAAACGGTTTGCTCTACATGCTTGAGTAAACACTAACATCCTGTATCCAACCTTCTCAAATGAGACTCTGCATCACTCCTACAGTGTTGCTATAATGCATTAAACACATTCACCTCTGATTTTTTTAAAAATTGAATTTCACAGCAATGCTGTCTGGGTGCCGATAACGGTGAGTGGGAGCCACTCCCCTGCTGGAGGAGCAGTAGCGCAGCTTTCAGGGGGCACCAAATTGTAGCACAAGCAGTGCCTGAAAGGCAAAATGTGCTGTATTCAAAACCCAACATGACTTCACACCATTAAATAGGGAGCCATGGCAGGATTTGAATGGGGGGGGGGGGCTGAGGTTGGATAATAGTGTGCCGCACTTTACATCTTTTAGGGGCCCCATGAAAAGGCCAGTTATAACTGAGGACTTACACTTTTGTGGAGCTGGCACAAATACTGTATGGAGTAGACGGGCAATTGCTAAGCCAAGCACGCTTCTCCCTTTAGCATAGCTGTTCAGCTTTGTCTGGTAGCCCTGAGCACACACAGATCGCTCTCATTTCTCCTTTAATGGATGAAATACTGACAGCTGGTAGCAGCCCCCCATCAAACAGCCCGTTACAAATAACCGAATTGAAACCAAAAGTGTTGTAGTGGATCCAAGCGTCCTTGCTCCTGTAGCGAGTGCAGGAACGTTAACCCCACCACAGCCACAGGGACACACCTCTGCTCCAGCCACTGTGGAGACGTCCTATCACCACAGTGCGTTGCAGCGCTCTGGGGGGGGTCCACCGGACATGATTTCAATGCATTAGGCGTCACAAAGGGAACACGCAGCTTAAAGATTCACCACCCACCTGCTTTCTACTCCAGACTTGTTGCCATGGTACTGCACTTTATAACACTAAATATTCCTCCTTTTTGTTTTTTTTGTACATGTGGTGACCTAATTGCTTCAATTTGACCATTTATTTATGGGCTATAGGACAACACTGGGATTAAAATCTTAGCAATATTCATAGATGATGCGCACAGACGCACGAGTGCTTTAATAGTGATTTTTTTGTGGCCCACCTAGATCTATTTCTCGTGTGTCTGTGCGTGCTGACAGGTTTTATTTGGTGAGGACTGTGGTCAAAGGGATTTAGGGAGAGAAATAAGAGAACACATACATGCATCCGCACGTACTTCACACCAGCACGACTGCCTGTGAACAAGGTCAGCCTGTGCCCTCTGAGAGGAAAGTGACAGCATGACAAACGTGTGGAAGGATGGAGGCAGGGTGAGGAAAGGGGGAGCGGGGGTGAGGCTGGAGGGAATACCGGGAATCCTGAAAACAGAGCTCCGGCACACCAGCAGTGGCCACGTATCAGGCAGGACTCAGTTTTAGTAAATGTGAAGCATGAATGAGTGCGCGCGCACGCACACACACACACACACACACACACACACACACACACACACACACACACACACACACACACACACACACACACACACACACACACACACACACACACACACCCCCATCCAGAATCATCCGAGAATAGCAACAGTGGAGGCTGGTTGTCGGTTACCACCTGTTTGCCTGCTGGCTTTGACGCCGCTCAGCCTAAACCTAATAAACTTCAAAGCCTCGCTGAGCAACCCCACATGGAAAAGGTTATAAAATTAGATCTGTGTTTCTGCAGACCGGCCTTCCACTTCTGGGCTACATACAAAATGTCTGGCAGTGTGAAGGTCACTGTATTTCTGATGGTGGAGTCATCAGTGGGGCTGCGGAGGCCTTGAGCTGGAGCAAATATAGTGCAGTCCTTAAAAAGATGTGTGCACATTTCCACCCTCAAAGGTGTGTGTATATATGGTGCTGTGGCTCGGGCTCGTTCTTGGCAAATATATTACTCTGCTTCCTGTCTGGGATTGAGGGCTTTTGTTCTGGTGTTGGCACATTCCGACACCAGTAAATTAAATCAATTCGTAGCACCAGTCAGACAACATAAAAGGTCCTGCTTTACTTAAAAATAGGAAACACTGACCAGGAGGCCTGTCGACATGTCACCTGACAGGAAATGAACCAATTGATGTCATTTCTCTTAAATTTACAGTAATATAACCAGCAGGTTTACTATAAACAGACTAGAAAAACCCTCTGACTGACACAAATAAGGTGTATTTTTTTAAGCATCCTTGTCCAAAGATTAAATGACAAAACTGAGAATAATCTACATTTAAAATCAGACAGTAAGTGAAGGAGCAGCTCTCCCCTTCACCTGCTGCTTACCTCCTTTATTTCAAACTCTCTTTTTTTTCTCCACTTGCCTTTGTCCGACTCTCTCTCTCATTGCAGAGCTCCAGTGAGCCGACTCCCCGCCAGGCAGAGCGGCCCAGGGGAAGCAAGCAGCTGAATTATTGAGAGCATAAAAATGCTGCCGCTAATGGATCCTGAATAAACACACTGGCTAAGCTGCTCCTGTGGCTTCCTCTGCTGCCACGGGGCATCAGGCTGGAAATATTGAGGCTAAGGACGCCATGTCTGGAGGATACGGTTGAGATTTCGGTCTGTGGCGGAGGCTCGCTTATGACAAGCCTGGGCCCCGGAAAAGATTGTGGGGTGCAGGGACTTAACCTGAAAAGCACTTCAGTGACTTAGTGACAGCAGGAAAGACTGGAGGGAGAAGATTCCAGCAATACAGCACGGTTAAATAACGCTGACGTAACAACACCACAATAATGACCCGAATCTAATCTTATCTATGATAACACAGTCTAAGAGGAGGTGGAAATTAAAATATGAAAGGAGGAGAAATAGAAAAAGGGAAGGGGGAGAAAATGTTGGCCTTAGAGCAGAGTTTCCATGATTATGACACAGCTGTGTGCAAGATCGCTCCATGTCTGTGAGAGTGCAGAAGGTGATCCCCACGCAGAGGATTAAACGCTCTCATTACTGACTCCTGTCAGTGACTTCAGCGATACACACTTACAACGCAATCAGCCAGTCAGTCAGAAGATTCTAATTAATGGTAGGGAATGGAATGGAATGGGCCAGATTATAAGGTGACACTTGTACAGACCCGATGCATGGCTGCAGGTAAAAATGACATGAAAGAGGACTTTTGAGTTCACTGCTGGGGCCTTGATGGGTACACAGGGACACCATATTCGCCTTTTAAGTCGCCCCGATCTGCTCAGCGGATCCAGAAATAGCTGTTGCCCCTGGCCTACAGCTGTCTGTACTTTCCATGGCACGAGGATGGAACGATTAGATGTCGGAGCAGGCATTTACGGAGGGGCTCTGCAGGTTTTCCAGGCACAGCCACGCGTAAATAGAACTTTATCATATTTGTTCCATTAAAGTTCTGCAACATCTCGAGACGTGATTAATCTCTGTGTTAATAGATTTTTTCCTGTTTCATCCTGGCTGGTAGAAAATAACAACACAAATCACATTTAAAACCCGACGCGATGACTCCATCTGACAGTTGGCAGTTCCACGGTGATGAGCTTACCTTCTTCTTGTCTCTCATGGAACTCTTGCCTCGCACCATGATTTTGCATCCTGTTTCCGCTTCCAGCTGTTTGGCTGTGAGTCCCCGTGGGCCCAGAATTCTCCCCACAAAGTTATACTAGAAACACAGAGAGAGAAATGGTAAACATATACAGTACAAAATGATTAGATATGCCTTTATTCTGCATCTACTATGTAAACATGACCAAAGATTTAATTAACATTCTACAAACTGATGTAAAATAAATAAAACTGAACGAGGTGAGTGTGCTGTGGAAGAAGTGGAAAATGAGGAAGGAGAGGAGTGGAGAGGTGAGGCAGTGGACACGATTTCATCATCAAGGCCCCTTTTCTCACTGGTGTGTGGCTCCGGTGCGTTGTTCCAAAAAGAAACACATTTAACGACCTAATCCTCTTCAACTGAAACCGGCTTCCAACAGGATAAAAGGAAAAGATGCTGGAATAATCCAGGACAATTTTAGGCCAAACACAAACAGATGGGAAGGAACAGAGAAGAGACGAGTGAGGAAAGCAAACTCAGAGAGTTTCTCATTAGAGCACTGTGAGTTGGAGCAGGGCATGATGGGTAAGAGCCTGTGTCAAGAGTTGAAATATTTAAATACTCCCTGGCATAATGGGAAGTTTCCCTTGACAATGACAAGCACAAGTGTTCCTATCTTGAGCAGATGCAACGAGCCGCGACACCGCTACATTAAATTCTTAAACGTAGTCACATCTGTTTACTCACTCCAGCGCGCGGCTGTGCATGTGACTTCCAAAAGGCCATCAGGAGTCACATTTAATTACAAAGCCTCCGCAAATGTAATGTGATGTTAGCCTCCGCCCGTGTAAACAAAAACTGACGGGGACGCTTCAGACCTGCGGGCTGTTTTTTTCCTTCTTCAGTCCTGATGTTGTGACTGCCTGCAACTATCTACTGTCCCCGTCCCAGTCTGGCAGGAGGGGGACGCCCTGAGAGGGCCCCAGCAGACGCTGATAGCATCTCCAGCCACACAAAGACCCAGCATGCTTTGCTCCTCTTTGTGCGAGGAGGGGGAAAGCGCTGGGTAAATGTGAGCCCAGTGACCTCCGTGCTCCGAGGTCAGCCAGCAACACCGCAGCCTGGCCGGCCCAACTCGCAACAAACCCACACCTTGACTGTCTGCCTGCATCACGGCAGCCGCTGCAGACGAAGCAGAGCCCGGCTCCGGGCACCGCGGTGGCAATCTGGCATATAGAAACCGACATGGCCTGTAAACCATCAGCGCCGCGGCGACAGTTTCCTGGGTGCTATTACACAGCTAGCCCTGCTGGCTGCTCAGGTGTCAGATTGGATCTAGTTTTACAAGTTAGTTGTTGATTTTTTTATCTCGGTTTCAGTGCTTAAAAGCCACCAGTATGCTTTAGCATACACGGCGCCTTCACATTACACTAGTCTGTGAACTACAGAGCCACATCCAATAATAATAACTCTGCGGACATTAACATGCCAGTGATCACGTCACAGTGAGTGTGAGCAAACAAGCACAAACATGAGCAGAGGTGGGAAGAAAAGGCTGCTGGGAGACAATGAAAGAGGAGCCTTTACACACTCGCAAAAATGACAGAGGTGAGACGGTGGGTGTAGCTGTTCTAAATTTAAAAGGGGTAGTTTTGTTCTGTGCTTTTAATGCCACGCGGCGTAACAAGCCCCCCCCCCCGTGTAAATCACCTTTACAGTTGAATAAAAGCTCATAATTAGAAGTATAACCCTACAGTCAATAAAAAGCCTGCCAAAAACATCTCATTAATTCAATGCAGCTTGATGTTAACGGTGAGGGATGGCTCTCCCCCCTCCCCCCCCACCTCGCCCCCCGCTCCCTGGATGGCCTCTCTGCTATAGCATTCCTGCAGATGCTGTGCTGCTGTAGGATGGCTTCCATTTTCAGCCGCAGACGGAGAGCAAAGCGGATGAGTTGTCAGAGGCGTGCGGGGAAATTCAGCCGATATGGGACCGCCCTTGTAATGGCGAGCTAAGTAGTAGAGGGTGTTCTCAACGCCACGTACACTTCACCTCCTGCTGACGATGGAGCCTCCTCTGGATCTACTAAAAAGACTATTTTTCTTCCTCTTCTTCAGTGCTATTACATCAGCATTTGCTCACTGGGCTGTAGGCAAGTAAAAGCCATCAAAATCAACGACCAAATCAAACTACCGTCATTGAAATCTGTTTTCATTCTGAAACGATGGACTCCTTTATTGTTGCTGTTCAACTGCAGCTCAGAGGAGCAAAATAAAACCGGAATTTCTGATAGAAACAAAGATATTGTTTGGAACTGTGAGCTGACTGTAGCTGCATGCATTTATCAACACTGTGCACGCGGAAACTCTGTGAGCTTCCAGCAGTCTGGATTTCTCTATTTTCTTCGCTCATTCAAAGGATTAGAAGATAAGAGACACTGAGGCCCTTTGGAAGACCAACTATTCTCCCATTTTTGGTTTTATCTCAGTTTCCCCAAGTTTTTCCAGACAAACACACACATGGAGAGGTGCATGCGAGCGTGCGTTCAGACGCAGACCCCATTCAGGATGGGGGCTTACCCTGACATTAGAGGGCCTTTGTTTAACCACACTTATCGCGACTCCACAGGCCCGCTATGCTGCGAGTGCATCTGTTCCTGCGTCTCTATGTAAATGTGTATTTGTGCGTTTAATGCGTGATGTGAACTCTCGCAGACACTCAGTTGTGACCGTCACATGGGTTTGTTTATGTGTGAGCAACAGCGCTTCTACTGACAAAGCTCAGGGAAACAGAACAATTGTGCCTTTCATGGCATTTGTTTGTGGCGGTGGGGGAGACAGGAAATGAGATCATGCTGAGGGCCCTGGCTCTGTGCGCACGGAGCTTATCACAAAGCGGGACCAGACCCGGAGCTGAATATGAATCGCTTATTAGCCGGCCCCACCGAGCTTATGGAAATGAGGAACAGCTCATTCGGTGTAAGCTGGAATGTGTGGCTACACCAGGACAATGTCATTTTAGCCACGCTCTCCATCGCCATGATTTCAACCTAAACCTGTCCCGAATGCTACAGAACACATGTCCTTCACAGCTCAAGCTAACACAGTTAGCATCACTACCGAGCTGAAAGTGATATTTGTTTCTCTGCATCCCTCAGAGGATCTCGCCATTCCTCTCATGGTTCATGAGTCTACACAACAAAAATCAATGTTCCTGTGATGATACACAACCTGTCGCTCATGTTTAGGGAGAGAACCCCCGTCCCCGTCCATTCACCTCTGCTCAGTGCTCACAAACTAGATACGTGCTATCAGCTCGCAGCAGCGTTTTTACATATTTCACATGATGAAAGGTCAAGAGGGAAGGAAAAACATGAGATGGATATCACACAGATGCCTCACCTACAGCAGCAGGGAAGCGGAATTACCCTTAGATTTCTCTGGTGACATTTTCGCCTCGAAGCCCTGCAGACTTCAAAGCGGCCCATTCTACACAGCAGCGTTTAGCGCCTAATCCAACGCTCTGTTGATAATTCTGTTTGGGTTTACTTTAGGGTTGCAGGCAGCGTAGAATCGCAGGAGCGGAGAGACAGATGGAAGGCATAACGATTGATGATGGATGGAAAAAAAGTGGAAATCAAAGTTTGCGAACTTTTTGATAAACATGTGGCGGGAGAAATCAAAATCCTTTAGAAGTCAGAGGTTTGCTAATCACAACCTGTTGTAAATCAATAACTGATTAAAATACATCCATCCATCCATCCATCCTCAGTTCCTTTCTAGACAGATTTATGTAAATATTAGCATCTGTGTCTTTCAATGAATGGGAATACACAAATAATTGACAACTTTGAGATTTAAGCAATAGTTAGAATTTACAGTGTTTGTACCTCTGTGTTTGCATGGTCAATGTGCAACCTCCATTGTTTTCATCCAACAGCAACAGTCTTCTTGTGATTAAGACTTTTATTTTGAAAAGACGCACAGGACAGGAAGCTTGAAATGGAGGGCCACAAGCATGAAAATCTCTATAAACACACCTCCAACAAAACCCAGCAAAGAAAAGATGGAAACACCTCTGCTGCTCTGCATTTCTGAGCAAGCATCAAAAACATTAGATTACAGAGGGAAGAGGACCGACTTTTAGCTAATGGTTCTCTTATTTTTCCTGCTGGGTCACTTTCAATGTCAGAAATATGCCCAAACTCAGAGCAGTAGGGGGCAGCATTGATGCAAAGGACAATAGTTCTTCCATTTTAAAACTTGCAACGTCATGAATCATTCAAACTGAATGAGAGGAAGGATGTTTTCCTACAGCCTGAATGGAGACCGATGGAAACTTACATCTTAGCGTCACGCCAGTAAGCTTAATCCCAGCGCCAGGTTTCCATTTCTATGATGCAAAAAAAGAAGAGGCCAAAAAGTACATGTGGTTGAGGAGTTATCCCCTCCTTAGTCAAATGTCACCGAGGGTTTTGTCTTGAATGAAAAAGGCTAAAGTTCCGACAAATAAAAAAGAGGAGGAATAAAGTGGAGACAGAGCCCAACTTAAACATGTCACATCTTATCAGATGCCTGAAGGTCAGCGGAAATGACATGCTGAGCTGTCAGCGAGCTGCCTATCGATGTGTGTACGTGGGTGTGTGTGTGTGTGTGCGCTTAGAAGAAAAGCAGAGCCGCAGATAGCATTTAATTGAAGGTTGAAGTTATCAGATAGCCAGTGACTCAGCTGCCAGTCAAAGCTTGCGGAGCTCTGCGACGCTGACGAAATTGGGAAATGGCTGACTTTGAAGAACAGTGAGGACGGACGGACGGGCGGACGGACGGAGGGACAGACCCAGGCAGCATGTTTCCACAGAGTCGAGGCGCGCACACGTGCAGGCCAGGGGAGGGACACGCTTAAAAGAATGAGGGTAGACCATGATGGTGAGTTATTTCTGTGGAATGGACATGCAGCAGCACGTCCAGCCTGGACAATTCCGCTACCTGTCAGTGGCACAGAGCACGTGGGGCCCCTAGGGGCCACAAAGGCCTGCTGAGTAAATGTGACACTGGTGTGTGGGTAAGGGTGGGTCAAAGTTATGGTTTCAGGTTAAACAGGGAAATGGGAGACAAAAGGAGACGAGAAACAAATACAAACGGTTGATAGCAAGTGAGATAACGCCAGGCTGACTACCGGGACCCTGCTCTCCTCTCAGGCCTCAGAATCCTCAGGGACACATTTCTACAGGGAAAATATTCCTCAGCCCAGTAATCACCATGATTATATTTTCCTCTCCTTTTACCAATGGGCTGACGGGGATTGAAAGTGACGTTTTCCTCCAATCCTCATCATTTGTTTCCTTTGCCTGCTCTTCAAAAGATGCTGCATTTATGCCGCACTTAGCATAAAACTGAAGATCATCCCTCTGGACGCCGAATGCAGACAAAACACACCTGAGTCTGGCTCTAACGAGTCCCACTGTAACATCGGCTCTGTAACACTTTCAAATATTTACAGCACGACTCTACTCGGGACATTAGCAGAACAGAGCTGCATTCAGCTAAAGCTAGGCTAGCAGACGTACAGTGAGGGGTGGCTGGCTGCTTTAGCCTGAGCTCAGATGGAGGCTCCGCTCAAAGGTGGGAGTTAGGCTGGTCCCGACCAATCCCCCGCTGCCCTTTATCAATTCTGTCAGGGAGAAAATGCAATCCACGCCTCACTAGACCTCTCCCCGCTCCACGGGCCCCTTCTCCTGGGTCGCCCTCCCCCCCATTCATTTCCTCCCTCCAAACAGCTGGGATTATGAAGAGAAATGTTGCTCGACAAGACGTGACACAACCTTTCACGTGCTTGCCCGGAGATTACCCTGAGAAAGGTGACCGACTGTGACAGTGGTCCCAACCCCACAAACACGCGCCCGGCGGGGCTGGGACGTGGATGTAGGGATAACCCAGGAGCGCTCACCACCGCTCTTCTAACACCCATCCACCATCTACAACCGCACTGCTGACCAAACGTTTGTGCCACTACAAAATCTGTGACAGCTGATGCGGTAGTGAGGCGTTTTGGAGGAAGAGAGGAGAGATGAGAGTCATTAAAGAGAGCGCTGTGGTGTGATTGGCACTTACGTCAGGGTACTCTTTGACAGGCACAAACAGTTTTTCCTGCAGGTGGACGATGGCTCCTACAGGCTCGGGCAGCTCCAGGGGGGGTCTGTCCACAAGGCCATTCACTGTGTCGCTGTACATGTCCTTACGGACTCTGTTGATTTCTGGAAAACACAGATTGCAAGCACGTCAAAGTCTGAATGAACGTTTCTCTGCTTTTGCTTCAGGTGTGATTGAATTGTGAGCATATAATTAACTGCAATTTCACATAATTGTGTGGCAGCAAAGTTCTGCATTTTTTAGAGGTCAAAGCCATTTGGTTTTTTTTGTTTTTTGTTTTTTCTACCCAGCACTCCCTGCAGCTGTTGGCTAATACAGCAGGCCATCAGGCAGCTACGAGGCAGGACAGACGAGCTGCTGAGAATCACTCAGGCTCAGATACATGCCTTCAGATCTGATTCTGCTGTCAGATAAAACTAATGGACCTCAATGTCTCTCCCTCCCACCCACATGTGCACACACACACACGCACACACACACACACACACACACACACACTGACAGAGGCACACTCTGCACTCACAGAGAACAGCATTTTTACTGCCTGTTTCACTGAATTTTGCACGGAGAAATGCTGCCTCGTCCCCATGAAGGGTTAAAAGAGCTGACGCGCCCTGCTCCATCCTCTTCGTGGCTCTGACAATGGTGCCACGGCTATCCCTGAGCAAAAAAACACATGTTTATCTTCAGTTCTGCCAAAGGACGACTTGGGAGTTTAACTTCCCGGATGTGAGTGGAACAAATTGTGCGCCGGGAATGATGCGCTGTGTGCAGCCAGTGGGCGTGACTTCCACGTCTCATGGCCTGTGTCAGCAGCTGGACCTTCCATATTAAACTCCAGCGCGGGAACCTGATGCTTAGCCAGGACGTCCCGAGCAGAGCACCTCTGAAATCTCAGCCCGAAGCTTCGACCAAGGCTAAAATAGAACACAGGAACCCTTCGGTGCTGACGCGGGTCCACGTCGACATCTGGCCCGCAGCTGCACGCACACAGACCGCCCGACTCATTTGAAATGCACAAACGAGCCAGGAAACTTTGCCCTGAGCCGCTCAGGCCAGCAGCAATCCAGCGCAAACAGAAGCAGGCACCTCTGAGGGTGGACCCGTCCAAAGGTGAGTGGACAAATTCAATCGATCCTGGACAACAGCAGCAGCTGAGGCTGCGTCCAAACAGTCCGCACGAGTGAATGAGTCAAACTGGAGGTCCTGTCACACCACCTGGACATTTCAGTGAAGAATCCAGCACTGTTCAGACAGAGGTTGTGTATATCAGTCCTACTCTGGCGGCCCGGCAGGTCTAGGAGGTCCACCAGGGGCGAGGAGAAGATCTGGTTCTGTTTTACATGAAAAGAAATTCCCAACCCAGAATACAGTGTACAACAGAGCTACATAATCTGTGCTTTTACACCCAAAAACATCCAGCCGTCAAATAACAAGAGAAAATAATTATAAGTGTGTGCACGTGACGACTGTGCCGAGCCACCGCCGGCAGCCCTCCTCCTCCTCCTCCTCCTCCTCCTCCTCCCTATTTCCTCTGTCTGAAAGGCCACATTAACATAAGGGGGCCGTGCGGAGCCATCACTGGAGACACGCAGCATTTGACAGCCTCTAATTTCGGCGCTGCAAATCTTTTCTGAAGCGCTGCGCTCACCTAAAAATTAGCCCCTGCCTCGCCTGGCCCAGCGAATCATTTGTCTAGCTGTCCACCCAATCAGGAAGTGCTGATTTTCTTGGAAAGACAAAAGAGACTGAAGGTTACCATCTCACAAGACCAGGCAGAAAATAGCACAAGACGAGGGACGTGCTTTCAAAGAGAACTTCTGATGCGCCGTGGCATTAGATTAGAGAAAATCTGAAGTACGGACATGTTAAAAAGCTGAGTGAAGAGGCAGCAAGAGCTCCTGCTACTCCCCTTCAGCCATCGGTGGGCCCAGCGTAAGCCGCGCACAGCCTGACTCAGCAAAACCACACACACACACACACACACACACACACACACACACACACAC
>BJFM01002019.1:91416-109119 GCA_016586285.1 Arothron firmamentum | reverse complement strand
GGGGGGGGATGACGTGGACGACAACAAGGGGAGTTGAAGCACACGAATCGCTCAGACAGCCCACATCCGGACGGAGAATCTGGCTGGAGATGGAGAAAGGAGGCAAAGCGCTGAGCAAATCCAGAGAGTTCGTCCTCTCCGCTCATCACGAGGGGAACATTTGAAGTGACACACTAATTTAAGTCAGCCACAAATCAAAGCGCATCACCGATTTTACTCTGAAGCGTGGCGAGTGGCCGCTTGCCGCGCCACCGTTTTGAAGGAAAATCGACGGCAGTTTAAGCATCAAAGGAATCAGGTTTGCTTTAGTTCCTTACACGAACGTGCACCAAAAACACCGTCATTACCAAAGGTAGTACTGACACACACACACTCCTGCCTGCACGCTCAGAGGCAAGCTACACACACACACACACACACACACACACACACACACACACACACACACACACACACACACAGAGTTGTGTCCATAGGCAGTGATGGGCTGCGTGCCTGAAAACTAAAATGATTTTAGTCTTCATAACCACTTTAGCCTTGGAAGCTGCTATCAATGGAAGGACGGACGGACGGACACACACACACACACACACACACACACTCATATACAGGAGCTGGTGGTGAGCGGTTCAGCCCTTCCATTAGCCTAATGAAGTGGCTCTCTAAGATGGATGACATGACATCACCTACACCACCAATCACAATATAACCCCTAAAAAACCTTCCACTAAAAGCCCCCCCCTCCTCCCCGCGCCTCCCCCGGCTCACCCCATCCATTGCTTACTGCACCAAATGGACGATGAGCGTCCCAGGGCCAATTCGGCCTACTCACGGCACTTTTATTGGCCGGGTTATTTATCTCTTTAATGCGATTGGCTGCAGTGGATGCCTATGGATTGAAAGGGCTAGTAAATCACGGTGAGTAGGGCCGTGGTATGATTAAAAGAACTTCAGCTCAACGGTGACAATGGCACCGAGGGGACGGGATGTCGGGACGGGGCAGCAGGAATCTGACGCCAGCCGGAAGAAAGACGGTTTCCAGGCACATCAATATGAAAATCTATGCGTTAATAAACACAAAGGTTAACAGTGAAAAATGAAAGGATTGGATTTGCCTTTTTAGCTTTTAGCTACCGTCTCCTTGTCCTCGTCTACTTGTTTCCAGAAGGACGAAGGAAAGGTTGAGGCTGGAAGGATGCGGCGGAGACGCCCATTAACAGCAGGCTTTACAGGCAGCGGCGCAGCCTCGGCTCTGTCCGGCTTTAAAAGGCCTCGGCCCTTTCAAGCAGGAGTGTTTAAGTGTGCTATTTACATAAAACAGACAGAGGTGTGTGTGTGTGTGTGTGTGTGTGTGTGTGTGTGTGTGTGTGTGTCTGTGCGCAGCCCGTTTACTCTTTTTTAAAGGCGGTAAAACGGAGCCTTTAAGTTATCAGCAGCAGGGGCATGCGTGGAAGCAAGGAAACACTGCTAAATACCGCAAATCTGCGTGGCAGATGGGGTTGGAGGCAGCCCCAGCAATGGTGCAGAGGAAGAGAAGGAGATGGTGGATGCTGAGATATGCTGGGACAGCAGTACCACCCCGACGTGAGTCATAGGACACGCTGTCAGCAGACATCCAACATCACACACTGACTCACTACGCTGGAGGAGCGGAGATGACAACAGCAGCCGTGATCAAGGAGAGAGGAAGAGGAGCGTCGCAGTCAGCAGTTAGGGCCGTGCCGCTGATGCACAGATATGCGAGGGCGTGGACGTCCTCCTGAGCTGGAGGATGACCGTTGATGGAAAAAAACCAACATCTGTTTGGTTTGTATTCTGACCCCAAAGAAGGAGTTTCCCTCCACCCACCAGCCCGTCAACAAGTCTGAGCATGTTCACATTCAAACAAGAAAACTAATAAAACAGAATGTTTATTTGAAGTGTTGAGCGTTTATTGATGAATAAGCAGCTGATCTCTCTCTCCCTCCCTTCTTCCTGCCCTTTACTTAAACACTCAGGTTGGGTAGATGTAAATTACCTTACCTGTAATTTGCCGACGAAGGTAAAGTACCATTGAATGACATAATTGCTAATGCCAGTTCACTCTGAAATGTGCTGTTTGTATGTCGCATTGAGCTAGCTCAGTAAATCCAGACATGAAAGGACTCAGGTGAAAGAAAATCTGCTTTCAGATGTTTCAGAACCCGCATCTGGAAGGACCCAAACATGCAAAACTGCCCATCAAAAGAGACTTTTTGCATTTACGTAGACATCAGTGGATCAAAAAGGGAATCTGACGTGATAACGCTGCCGCAACAAAGACAAAGGGTGGGACATAGCAGGACGCCTTGGTGCAGAATCACCCCCTGCTGGGCCGAGGGAGGAGATGAAATCCTGACAAATGTCATCCTGGGAGTCAAAGCTGGAAGGGCGATTCCTGTAGCTCCTCAGCCCTCGCTGGAACGCAGACTGGCAGAGACACGCTTTAATTACAAGTTCCTCTCCTGCAGAACCAAACGGGCTCATGTTTCAGCTGCGTTTCTGTGGGATCTGGTTGGGGATTTGAAATGTGATTAACTGTTTGTCCTCCATTATTCAGGTATCACCGTACCCGCGATGGGAGCCCAACGGGCAGCTGCTCTGCTGCGTGTACCTGCAGCGGCCTGTCATGTTCAGTTGAGACTTATAGGTCTTCCTCTTTAGAGGCTGATGGTTGTGTTCCTGGGCCGAGCTTTGTCTCCTGGACAAGCGGAAGGCAGGACCATTAAGTCAGCACAGAGGGGACCATTTGTCTGGCTCTTTTCTGGCTGTGGCTGTATTATCTGGCGTGATGCTATTTGTCTGAGAGCGGCCAAGCTGCGCATGTGACAGGACGGATGAATGATGGGCCGCAAGACGCAGCCGGTTTTGCTTCGCCGCCAATCTGGGGCAAGAAGCCAGAGTTACTCGGCAGGGAGGGCGGAGAGGAAGAGCGATGGCGGGGTGGGGGGGAGGAGGAGGAGGGGGAACGCAAATGGAGGACGCTGCGGTAGCCGATCGCCAGGGGACACAATTTACAGCACCTGTTGGCCGTGACTGATCAAAAGGACGGGGAGGTAATGGTGTGTGTGTGGTCTGACACAGGATGTAGCGATGGCAGGGAGAAAAACACACACACACACATGCAGAAAATAATGTGTGAGTGAAAGAAAATGGAAAGATGGGAGAGGAATAGAGACAGGAAACAAAGGAATGCAGAGAGAGCAAAGAGTGAGGGATGGATAAAGAGAATGAATTGGTGGTGCAGGGATGTGTGGAAAATAGACAGAGGGAGAATATATTTGTCCCCTGATGGGAGTGTGTTAGGAGTCCATCTGTGGAGAAATGAGATCAGTGGCAGACTTAGCGGCAGAGGAAGACTTTGCTGCCCTGCGGCTTACACTCTGACTCAACATCCCGCTTGTTCAGTCTGCTCCCACACAACCTGCAGCGCATTTAATCTGCCGGACCCTTCAGTGTGTGTGTGTGTGTGTGTGTGTGTGTGTGTGTGTGTGTGCGTGTGTGTGTGCGCGCGCGCCTGTGTGCACAGAAGCAGAGGTTTACAAGCAGGGCTCCTGTCCCACGCCGCCTCTCCATCACACGACTGGGGCCGTGTCTTCCACTCGGCTCTGCCTCGCTGGCTCTTTGGCTCCGCCCAGCTGGGAGCCGGAATCTCCTCGTAGAATCAGCCACTAAATCATCTGTCCGCCATCGTAAACACTCTCACCTGGAGCTTTCATTTCAAATCTGTGTGTGTGTATTTCGAAGAGGTCACACACTGTCCTCTCCCCACAGCCCCACACACAGGCCACGCCCACCCACTGTGATTCAAAGCCCTTGCATGGTTAAACTGGTTAACTAAGTCGGGACTCCAGCCAGGTTGTTCTGGATTGAGGCCCTTCGCTGGTGCCAAATATGTTATCGATTACGCCAAAGAACACAATAAATGAACAAGCAATGATTGTTTCCCACTAGGCTCAGTTAGATAAAGAGGCAGCATACGTGACTGTTACCAGGACACGCACGTAATCTCAAGTAGCAATCGACAACAGGTGCATATGGGCTGACTCTGTGTGTGTGTGTATGTGTGTGTGTGTGTGTGTGTGTGTGTGTCTGTGTGTGTGATCATTATCAGCACACCCCCCCCATTACAAGGTAATAGTGTAGCCGAGGCTATTAAACATGCTAGGCCACCCAACAACTGATTAATAGTGTGTTTGAGCCATTTGTGGGGCTAGATTACACACAAGGTCAATGGGGGGAAACCTCAAAAGGATAGAAATTTGCATCAAATAAACATAAATGAAGTCAATGTATAGAGAGCAGCGCAGAGAAACGAGCAGCCAGAGCTCCACATCCCTGAGAGAAACCCACCTGGCTGTGGCGGCGGTGCCAGGTGAGAGTGGGGGGGGCAGTGAGGAAAAGAAGCAGAAGGAAAAGGATGAAGGGAGATGAAAGAATAGCAGAGAAGAGGAAATGATTGACCTCACGGTCCACGTGTTACGGAGATGACTCCTCCAGCTTCCCTGATGAAAGGAAGCGGAGCTCTGCACGGCCCGATAGCAAACAGCACGGCGCACCGCGGCTCCCCAGTCCAGCAGCAACCGACAGCGGCCCGTTTTTAAAATTCTAGATACATTGGGACATGTTCATTTGCATGATATGAGGCTTGGGCACATCAAGAGGATGAACTGCATCATAAATATTCCCCAAAGCCATTCCTGCTCTTCACCATTTCTCTGGTTTCACAGCAATCAACCACAGGCCCACATAATACACACTCCCGCTCCAACTTCCCTCTTGATCTATCTTTCATGGCTTCGCTGGGCTGAACGAGTGCAAACCCTTGTACGGAGGCGCGGGATTATTCCGGCCTTGTGAGGATGAGGAGTAGTTAATTAATCACCAGTGTCTCATTTCCTCTTTATGACACTCATTTGCTTTATGGCTCATTTTTGCTTATTGCCCTTCTCTGGCTGGCTATTAAGACTTTGATGAGAGTGGCTATGATTGTTGATGGTTTGACGTAGTTGCAAAATTTTTTAATATCCATTTTTTGAAGCCTTATGCGGGCAGGTGAAAAAGAGGAATTTATGTTGCCAAACCTGCTCCGAGTGTTGGCCAAAAGGATCGTTGGAGAGAATTATTAATTCAGCGAATCTTTACCGGTGTCCCAAATAAATCTACATTTCCTGACGTAAATAATAAATCAAATAAGGTGGAAACTAACGAGTTAATCACAGCCGTGCTTTCTAATAGCTGCACGGCTGCTGCAGTCCTGCATTGTAAATCAATAGTGGATACGTCTGATCTCTGGATATGGTCATTTTGTAAGAATATTACTTTTCTAACTCCGCTAATCTTCAGGGGGGGAAGAGAATTTGACATGCTCGCACAGGAGTCGATTAGTCATCTGCGGTGAAGATCATATTTATTAATAACCAGTGAGAGCGTGCCTGCAGCTGCGCCTCGGCTCGGCTCCCTCTGATGAATGCTTTATCGCTCGGTGTCACATCTTTTTCTTGAATGCTCGTTATTAGTTTAGGTGGATCTGGTGCGCGCTCGTGCTGCCTTCCATGTGCCTTCATGCGTGCGAGACTGGTACGAATAATCAAACGCTTGCACGTTAACGCAATTACTGCGTGTGAGTCGACACACAAGTGTGATTTGTGGCTGCGGGCGTTATGTGACTGAAAGGAGCATAAAGCTCATCAACCCTGATGGAGGAGACGGTCGGATGAGTGTTTGCTTTGTTCTAAGTGAAAAGAACGATTCTGTTAGCGGCGGATCCTCTCTGTCTCCATATCTCGCTCTCTCAGTCATGTCTGGGCTCTTTCAGGGGCTCCGTCAGGAGGAAGGCTGCGCTGTTGCCACAGCGCCTGCATCTACACCAGCCATGGGCCTCCTTCAGCTGCATCCTTCAGGGCGAGGGAGGGGGGTTCTCGGTAGGAGTAGAGTCAAAAGTTAGAACGTGCCCCCTGAATAACCAACGGCCAAATCAATTTGTTCAGCGTCCATGAGAAGGGGGTGGACTGCGGAGGAATGGGCAGAGTGGGCGGTGACCGAGCCCATATCTCAGACAAACACACAGAAGCCCAAAGGCCTGAGAGAGAAGATGGCTGGGAGGGACGGGGCCAAGCAGAGGGACACATACTGAGCTCTCAGTTACTCTGGCTTGACTGCAGCTTCCAACCGTGTTTCCACATCATCAAGATCAGCGGGATGAAAAAACACGAGCCTGCGAAGCACAGAGTGTTGCTAACGCCAGATACGTGTTTTCACACTTTGAGCCGGGCCACAGCTCTCAGTTCATCCTCATATACACTCAGGAAAGAAGGGATGAGCTAACTACCGTTGAGACAGCTATAAATACAAGCCCTTTTTTTCCCCTCACAGTGCCACACAGTTCATTCACGCCTCATTATAGATTCTGAGTGCAGGTTTCTCCCCTAAAACCAGCGTTTGGCTATTAAAACCCAACCAGGCAGAGAGGCTCCTGCAGCCATGAGCACCTTTTGCAGCATGGGAAATATGCTCTGAGTGTCTCCTGATTAAGAAAGTCTGAGTGCTCGGAGGAGCTCCGAAGCTGAAAATATCATCCATTTACAATGATTAAGAGAAAAGACATTTGGGAGGCGTTGGTCCATCAGCTACAAGCTGTGCATGATGGGATATGTGGAGCCCTTTTCTCTTAATATTGTGATTGAAATGCTCGTTTGTTCTTCTCATTTCCTGTTTTTGTCTTCATTGGTCACTGAAATGAGTGGAAACAGTCTCTTTTAGGGACTAAAAGGTTGGTGGGGAACTCCTCTGTTCCACGTGTTCCTGTAAAGCAGAGGGATGTTGGGCCTGACGCGGTGCAGAGGACAAGCTGGCCTAACCAGATTAGCAAGTATCCTATTTCTCACACTGACAAATTAATTTCCGCTCAAATGAAATGAAATGCCCCTCCCTTGATAATTCCCCTGGAAATTGAAGATGTTTCGGAGGAACAAAATCACACAACAACTCTACAAAGGAGAAAAAAACTGAAATTAAAACTAAAATTACAAGTAGAACAATGATAGTATAGCAAATTAGTGACAAAATTAGCTGCGGAGAAGGAATCCTGGATGGTCAGTGAAAGTGGGAAATGTGTGACGAGAAGATATTTGTGGATTCAGGTTCAGAGGAGCTTCTGAGAAATGGAGAGAAAAAAGACCGAAGCATATAGCCCAAGTGTGTTAGAGGATGTGCTATTTTCCTCGGGGCGCCGGTGAGGTGGAGGTAAAAGACAATAATAGAATTGTGGAAGGGAGCAGGACACACACGATGGGGGGAAGAGATGAGAAAATAAACAGCAGCAGGGCAGAGTGAGTGGCAGCTGACGGCACGGGGCTGTCAGGCCTGGCGCTGCTCTGATTCACTGACATTTACAGAGTGGCCGATCCTTCCTGGCTCCCTCCCTTTGAAAAGTTCAAAGCGCACTGATCCACAGAGGAGATGCTGTGGCGGGCGGATTAACACACATTCCCATCTGTCTGCAAGGTATATCTCCTCCGTCCTCAGACGCTCCGGTTGTCCGTCTTCCACCTGTGGATGGTTCTTCCTCAACCCTGATTAATCCAGCATTTCTGTTTGGGTTGCAGGTTTGAATTTTGCTGAGCTGTCGTTGCCCAGACGGGGGATCCCACCTGGCGGAAATAGAGCAAACCACGGCAGCCATCCCGTTTGGGGCCCAGAGGGGAAGATTCGTGCCATCTACTCCCCACTGCTCGGTTTCACACACAGCATATGCTTGTGTGGGTTTGGCCGGCTGGCTGGGTGGAAGAGATGGCGAACACACTTGGTCTGACCTTGTCATCTCTCTTTAAATTCTTTTTATTACTCTCTAACCTTTAGCGGGTAATCGAGGTGGACAAAGAGCATAACGGGGAGGGCCGAGGGCTTAAATACAGGCCACTTAAGCAGCGGCTGGAATTCTGTTTATGAAAGTAGCATCTTTGTAGGTAACGGGAGGAAAATAACAACGATCAGGACATATAAGCGAGACTATTTAGCCTCGCCAAAGCCAACACAAAAGGCTGTTTCATTTCAATGACTCCTGCAAACCTGCCTCAGCGTCATCTCCGTGCTGAAAGCTGTCGCAGAGGTTTAATTGAGCATTTGTCCACCAGCCGTGAGGGTCACGACTGAGAAACTGCTGCATTAAAACGGCAGAAGTAGCTGATGGTTAATAACAGCACTTCCTCCATCGCTGGCCACAGTCCTCCTCACACAACCCATTTAAAAAGTTCATCATCAAACGCAGGCCAGCAGAAGGAGGGGGCACACGCAGCAGGGGCTTCCTTTAGCTAGGCTACTCCCACAAACGATCTGATGACTTTACTCACCATGCGGCACAAATAGCGATGGAGCCTCTCTGCAGAAAAAGCCCAGAGTGGTGTGAAACTGAATCTAAGGTGATTAGGACATCAAGTGTTTCAACAGATCACCCCTAGCCTCCCCTTTTCATCGCCTCTTCGTCAGAAATTTGGCAGCGACTACCCCGGCCTGGATCGGCCTCGGCGACCCCTGCTACTCGCCCTCCTCCAGTGGTTAGTCTCACACCAGCGTGCGGTGTCTCACTTCTCCATCTCAGACCTTCCTGTCTCTCTCTTTTATCTCCATCTCCCTGCAGCTGGCCGTATTAACCCGAGCCTGATCTTTGCAGCTCTGACCTGAGCCGCTGCATCTTTCTGTCTTCATTCCGAGCAGCTTTGTGTAATTGCAGACTTTACGTCTAGACGGGTGTTTTTTTCCATCCTTTTTGTGTGTATCCGACAGTTTGACTGAAACCTGCAGTTATGGGACATGATTAACAGGACAAATTGCTGTTTTAAGCGCAGGTAAAACAGGCGGCCAAGGACAGATCCCTTGATTGAATTCGATTACAGGATAGCAGTGGTGTAAACAACAGCTGATTGCATATTGTCTACAAGAACACCTTCTTACGGTTCAAAATAGAATTTATTTTAGCCTCTGAGGGCAGCCAAACAATATCAATCAGCAAATAAATGAAATAAATCCACTTCAGCTGCCCTGGATGTCATCTGGTCCTTGTTTTCAGCATCAATTTCTTGTTTTTTTTTTTTTATTTCTTTTTTTTTAAAACTTGTTTTCTCATGCAAACCAATACTAAACCAGAAATTAAAGACTTACAAAAGTACAACGTGGACCCAGTCATGCGTGTATAATACCAAAATAACTAAAATACTCCAAAGTGTTGGTTCGTTTGATGGAAATGTATATTAATGTCAACATTTTCCTGCACAAACTACTCACATTTCAGCTGATTTTAATGTTATTGTTTTCAAAGGTTTAACCAGCCTGATTTAGAATATCACCCTTTTTTTTTACTTAATCACACACAAACACACACACACACACACACACACACACACACACACACACACACACACACACACACACACACACACACACACACACACACACACAGCCTATTCTCCAATCTCCACTACTGGGGCCACATTCAATGTTTCTGATGCTTTTGCCCTGAATCATCCCTCAGGTATGGAAGCTGTTCATTAAAGCCGTGGCCATCTGAGGAGAAAAAGTGCTGCTCCTCGTAAGCAGAATAGATTTCTTCCCCATCTTTCACAGGAGGCTGTTTGCTGGCGTCGACGCGCTCCTCCATTTTCATTAGCAGCTTGACTACCATATATTCTCCATATAATTGAGGTTGAAACCTTCTGCTCTGTAATGGGGCTTTTCTATAACAGTCCTTGAAAAGTGAAAGCCTGTCATCTACCCTGTGTGTGTGTGTGTGTGTGTGTGTGTGTGTGTGTGTGTGTGTGTGTGTGTGTGTGTGTGTGTGTGTGTGTGTGTGTGTGTGTGTGTGTGTGTGTGTGTGTGGGTGGGTGGGTGTGTGTGTGTGTGGATCAAACCAATCACTTCATCTCAGACCACCTTTCAAAAGAGACTTTAAAAAAGCTACAGCCTGTCTTCATTTTTCAAAACCTCATATCTAATCAAATCAAAGGCAGACGGATGAAACGCTGAACATCTTTCTCGGAGGAAACTGTGGAAGCGAGGTCCAGCTGAGGCTGCTAACGGAGGTCAAGTCAATTTTTTTTTGTAGAGCGCCTTTTACAAACACAATTTAACAGGAAAAAACCTTGAGCAGAACCAAACTTACAAGGAAGAACCACTGCTGAAAACCGTCCAGGTAAAGGAGAAGAAGAGAGAAACAAGACAGAGAAAATAAATAGAAAGAGAGAAACAAACATGTTAACATAAGATAATAAGTGGTGACTGTGCAAACTGAAGCACTGAAACTGTTTTTTGATTGGCTGATTGAGTTGAAACTAAACTAAAATTTAGATTATGACTTTAATGGCGCCACCTCTGTCTGAGGCGCTCATTCGCAGCTCTGGTCTCACCTCTTCATTATCCCAACAGGCAGATTTCATTCAGGTGGGTTTTGTCTTAAATGTGCAGACTTTAAACGCAACACGGGCGCTGCGTCTCCCTGTCATCATCATTCACCTCAGTTCCTCAACCAAACGCAACATCAGAAAAGCTCACATCTGAGGCAGACTTTGGCTGATGAAAGGTAGCTCTCAGGATCCAGACTTCAAGTAAAGTCAAGATAGCCAGCGTTTAATGGGAGGGAAATCACTTAAAACATTTGGAACTGTTACCGTATTAAAGCAGCAGTTAGAACTTGTTTTGAGTCTAACGGCGGCCGGCTGATGTGAGTCTGTCCTGCAGAGAAGAAAATAAAGGCTAATGAAGAGAAAATATTAATATTCGGGTAATATTTGTATTGGTGATGGAATCCGCTTTGTAGATTAGAGTCAACTGACGGCCTGGAAGCCCCGCTGAAGCTCAGTGTTTAACTAATGTCACACCATTAAACCTGCAAACACTGTTAGTTCAGCTGCCCAAAACGAGGAGAGTCACCACGACGCCCAAACTGGCTGAGACGAAGTTGACCAGTTAATAGAAAAGAATAGAGAAGAACAGCACCCATTCTGTGTGTGTGTGTGTGTGTGTGTGTGTGTGTGTGTGTGTGTGTGTGTGTGTGTGTGTGTGTGTGTGTGTGTGTGTGTGTGATTGGGGGGGACAGAGACCAACAGCGTTACCCAGAAACGCATTATCAAGATAAGAAGTTTTTTTTGCAATGTTTAGCTCTAAATTTCCAACAAAGGTGAATTTGCCTGAAAATCTGAACAAAAGTGCTGAAGACACTGTTCCACATCTGCAGCCTGGGGGCAGGTAAACCAGCTCCACCTGTGTTTAAACAGCCTGTCTGCTGCCTGAAAGGACAAACTTAATTTACTCATCAGAGTCGAAATCTATAAAAAATTACAGATGTCAAAACAGAAGTTTGAAAAATGAAGAGGACTTGTCCTCCTCATCCAGAGGAGCTCTCCTGATGCTGTTGAAAATGTGCAGCAGATTTCCTGCACACTCATTTTTCTTTCTGACAATCATGGCTGGAAGTGAGAGTATCAATGTCGCAAAACTTTGGCCCAACAAATTAGTCTTCTTTGGCTAGCGAACCTCCCAGCTCTAAAGCTGTGCCCTCACTCCTGGGGTGGGGGGTGGGGTGGGGGGGGGGGGGTGTCAGCTGTGCACATAATCTGCTGAGTCAGAGCAGGTTCCCCCAGCTCGTCTGTGAGCGCCTGTTTGCTTAAATTAATGTGCATCTGTGACTCCATCTTGCTCCGGCCTGTATGCATCCATAATGTATGAGCTGCGCGTTATTGTGGGCTACGTGTGGCCGAGGCTGCCGCTCTGCCGTCCTGTTGTGATAATGCATCAGCGTCTGACATCTGCGTGTTAGCCGCGCCACGACGTGACCCTCCGGGGGACCATCAGCGCCTGAGTGTTCCAGAGAATAATAAATAGGAGGAGATTGGAGCTGAGAGGCTGAGACCACCGATCGATTCCTCGGCTGTGTCCAAATTAGGAGGGAGGGTTTAGAGAGTGATGGATGGACAGACGGAGGGACGGCAGCAGCCAGGAGGAAGCCGGGGTACAGGACATACTGGGGAGACTGGGACAAACCCGGAGTCCAATTAAGCTCCATCCCAGTGGAGGAAACCGTCCCCATCCTGTCCTTGCAAGGACACACTCCTCATGTAGCACGCGTATACACACACACACACACACACACACACTGCGCATACACTCCAGTTTAACCGCAGACACTTAAGCAATTTGATTAGAGCGAAAAATTGCACAAGTGGCATCGCAGTTTTGCCTCCGAAACAGGCATTCACACACATCTGCCATCATGGCTCCTGAGGGGCTCCGCCTGCAGAGGACGGGGCGAATAATCAGAGCCAAAGACTGCTGGCGCCAGCCGCTACTGGTCCCAAGGTGCAGATGTGTATCACGGGCCAACCCACTCATCTCTGCTCTGCACACCCAGAGGTAGCGCAAACGCACACACACACACACACACACACACACACACACACACACACACACACACACACACACACACACACACACACACACACACACACACACACACACACACACACACGTTATGTCTCCATACTAAAAACACACACATACATACACATGAGATCACGAACACGTGCAGATCCAATAAGAGACATGTAAACATTCCAGGATCACACACGCAGCCTTCGGCTCCGGAGACGTCTGCCTGGAAAAGGCCGGTTAATGAGCAAGGCCTCTGGCTCTGGTGGCTTTAGACAATAGCGGAGTGGAGTTACTCAGTGACTCACCAGGGCTCTACGGCGGGATTAGGGGGATGTTTCATATTGACACAGAGAACAAATCGAGGTACGCTGGTAATTCCATTTTTCACTCTCCAGCAGTGTGAGAGCAGATGGGAAATCTGCTGGAAGGGATGCAGGTCCGAGCACACGGGCAGCTCATCCCCTCACTCGTGTGTATGCAAGCCCCCACGTAAAACACAGACAGAGCAGGCGTGCACCGAGGCCAGGGAACAAAGGAGGGGACTGAGAGGGCACAAAACAAGAGTCTGATGGAGGATAAAAAAAGAAGCAGAGTGTGAGCAGAGAGCTGATCTCATCTGCAAAATATGATAAAGGAGGAGAGACCCTGTTACCTTGTTGGATAAATATTCTGGGCCTGTCTGAGATTTAATCTAAGCAGAGATGCAAACAACACGGTGCTGTGTGTGTGTGTGTGTGTGTGTGTGTGTGTGTGTGTGTGTGTGTGTGTGTGTGTGTGTGTGTGTGTGTGTGTGTGGGCGGCTGAAGGATTGGTTGCCAGGGAGATTCTGACATATCGGGCCCCACTCCCTGCTGCCCTCAGTTTAGCCCCGACAAGTCACAGAAAACGTTCAGCAGCGGCCTGGCTAATTTACAATCTCTCCTTCTCTGTTTTTCCCACAAACACACACACACACACACACACACACACACACACACACACAAACACACACACACACACACTTTTCTCTCTGTTGTCTTGCACTATGGGCTAGAACCTTGGTACCAGTATGCAGGTTCACCACATGCTGACGGGCATCTCTCCATCCTTCTCTCCTCCTCCTGCTGCTGCTTCTGGGACCTGTTGTTGTTCTCATCCACTGACAGTAAAACTTGGCCTGTTGTAATTAGTGTAGAATTTTAATAAGCTTATCGGGTCAAAAGCAGCTTAGTCCTTGAGGACCCTCGCAGGGTTGAAATTAGTCTCACACCCACATTCAAAATGTCACGTTTCAAATGGCAACGATACAAGCTCGATTCATTAGCAAACACCCGGTGACAAATTCAGCCCCAGACGCCCCTCCCATGAAGAGATTAACCCACTTTACATCAGCTATTTAACAAAATAGTAAATTATTACTGCGAGGGGCAACTAGGAGAAGAACAAAAGGCAACAGCCATCATATGTTCGGCTGCCATTGTGCTAAATAAACCAGCAGCTATGGGGAGGATGTCAACTGGTGAGAGACAGTGATAAACAAGCTGCAGTTATGCAGGAAGACCACAAATCTACACCAAGGAAAAGAAGGATAAGCAAAAAGGAAATGACAGAAGCTGAAAGAGAAGGAAAACAACCCTGGAAAACAAGCCAGAACAGTAGTCTTCCAAGGCGAGCATCCTCGCCACTAACAGTGTGGAAACAGACCTCGAGAGTTAATGAAGCAGTTCTTTCCAGGTATCACTGTCTGCATCCTCCGCAGCACAAGCTAACAAACAACCAGCTGATCATCCTCCACTCCTTTTTGAGTCCTCCTTGCTGCACTGAAAACGAATCCAGCTCGCAGTGCTGTAAACCAGGCCTGCCTCGGCCCCAGACAGGCCAGTAAATCTGCCCTTCCTTCCTCTTAATAGGAAAACGGGTGAGCAGCAGAAAGGCAGAAAGGCTGAGGGAACAGGAAGCTAAACGTTAGCCGCAGCGCAGAAGAAGCAAGATTTATAACGAGAGTTATAAAACAAGCAACTTCCTGACTAATGAAGTAAATAATGGAATCATGATGCTCACGCTGGAGTCATGTTCATGATCATGAATCATAACAGTCAGGAAGGAAGTCAGGAGGAGACACAAATGTGTCTCAGCAATGTCAGTCGAGTATATTTACTCTTTTAAAAATGGCAGATTTATGAAGCTGTGGACTTGTTCTGGGAATAAGAATAACAGAAATTAGACAGGCATCTCTTTTAAGAGCGAAAATTAGCTGTGAAGGTCAACATGGACGACTGGACACTTATTTTACCTCCCACGATGACGGCAAAACACCCAGATCAACGCGTGACGTGGTCTGGACGCATTTATATGTTGTCATTTTGGGGAATTCCAAAGTGGTTGAGACAAGCGTCGCCTTGTCCTGCAGCCCCCAGGGGAGGAACCTCACACGCTGCATCAGGGGGAAAAAAGAACTCCACTGATACCAATATTGTATGACTTGAACGGTTGTCGCATTTCATTTTTCTCCGTTTCATCAGCAAATGGGGCCTGATGAATTGCATTTCATGTGAGATGACAGCACTCTCCTCTGAACGTATCTGATCTGGTTTGTTTTGTCTCTCACACTTATCCAGCCCAGTGAAAGTGGAACTTGGTGGCGGCTGATTTATGTCGGCCCGGACGTGCTCCGCCTTCACTCGTTAGCATATTGGTTGGTTCGCAAAAAGCTGTCTTTTCTCAACCTGTCTTTTCCCCTCATCCGACACAAGCTGTTCAAAGAAAAATCATTTATTATCCCGTTAAAGAGTGTAAACTGCAGGTTATTGTGCGTCGAACCACAGTTGAGAGGAACAAAGGCTCAAAAGAGAGAATGATACAGGCGAGATTGTGGACACGTGGCTGTTCGTGCAGTTAATTTGATGAGCTAGCCTGCAGTGTGCATGCGCACGTGTGTGTGTGTGTGGGGGGGGGGGGGGGGGGGTAATCGGCTCCATTTCCTCAACTGCCTGACAGAATCCCATCCCATGCCGTGACGCCTGTCTGTCATTTCACAGCCTTGTGTGAGATATGCTCCAGATCAATATTTAATGTCGCTAATGTCGGGGAGAGGGGGGAGAGAGACAGAGAGAGAGAGAGAGAGAGAGAGACCGAGAGAGGAGACAAAGTGGGAGAAAGTGCAGTGTGTGACACAGACACCAAGACATAACAGAAGATAGACAAAGGCGAACGAGAAATCCACAGTGATATCCTTGGGCTGGATGTGAGGCCCGAGAAGTGTGAGAGTCTGGGGGGAGGAGCAAAATGTCACGGCTAATCTCTAATGAAGGGCCTTGCGGGAACTATAGTTAGATAAATTATTTAAAGGCTTTCATTTAAAAATGTCCAAAAAACTGTGCTGCGATGATTTGCGCAGGGGCTGGGGAAAGGTCAGCCTTGTGTTGGGAGTGCTTCATTAACCTCCCACCACCTCCCTACCTCAATTATTTCTGTCAAAGAGCACCTGGGGGGAGGGAAGAGAGATAGGGCGGGAGTGTGGCATGGCTGCGGTCCAGCTGATACCACTCTGCTGCCGCCGAGGCTGCTGAGAGCTGAGGGGCTGCGACTACATCCGCCTTATCTCAGAAGCTGGTGGCAGCCCATTTCAGGTGGAATGTTTGGGTGAGTTCAGTGTTGTAAAATCCCCAGAGATATTTAGGGAAGAGGCTGGCCCAACTGGTCTGTGTGTGTGTGTGTGTGTGTGTGTGTGTGTGTGTGTGTGTGTGTGTGTGTGTGTGTGTGTGTGTGTGTGTGTGTGTGTGTGTGAGAGAGAGAGAGAGAGAGAGAAAGGGACTGGCTCGCTCCTGGTCCTCAGAAGTGTTTAGCGCTTTGATCTTGCAAAATTTCTCTACAACCATGGAACTCACAGCGCTGCGAAGCAGCCTCACATGTGCGCGTACGAACAAACTCGTGCACATTACTGTCCCCCGGGCATGAACAGCAGGTTAGAACTTTTTATCCCCGTTTTTCCACCTCATCACTACTCCTCATCTCAGCCTTTACTCTGCTGTCAACGGCAGCTGAAGCAGCTTTGATGTGAGAAGAAGAAAGAACAATTAAGATAAATTCCCTTAAACCTACAAAAACATGACTAATGGTCTTTCTGATATTCCTAAAATTTGTCTGGCAGCTTCTGTAAAACAGCCTTAATAGATGCTGCTACATCAAAGATCTGGTCGACGGACAAGGTGTCCCTGAGAGTCGCAGACGCTTCGTGACATTTGGCCTTGAGAAACCCCGCACGCGCGCGCATAAATCCCCTGATGCACGCATGCACCCACATGCAATCCCTGAATGTCTGTTGCATAGGCAAACATGCTAGGCTCATGGATGCTAACCCGGCGCTACGCCTCGCAGAGGGAATCGGTGTGAGAGGCTGGTGGGTTCAATGACAGGCCTCTGCTGATGAGGGCTGGAAAAAAATGGAAGCTCATCTTGATGTATTTGGGTCAGTTTCACATCCACGGTCACCGCTTGTTCAGACCTATTTCCAGCTAAAGTACTGATGGTAATTAATGGAGGATGGCGGACATATTTAATTGGCTGTAATCTAGCGGATGAAGCGAGCAGCCTCCGTTGTCAGGAACAAAGGCCGGAGGATGGGAGGACGGAAGACTCGATCAGTAAAGATCGCAGGTTCACGGTACACAGCTGATCTATCAGCACAGCTGCGTCTGTGATGCTAAACAATGAAATCACGCAGTACACTGAGCTCGGCATAAATGCGCATCATTCACCATGAACGGAACTGCCTCTTTCTGCATGAACAGAGAGCAAATACAACAACCAGGACCAAAATGGCCTGGTGCTTAACATAAAACTCAATAAATCACTTCCAGCAAGCAACGCTTCGCAACTATTCATGGCTGCCTGGTTTTGCTCGAGAGCTCACTGTACCGTCTAGATTCCCATACGATAAAAAGACAAAATGCAGCGCGCCTAACTCTCCTCCCAGAAGAGAGGTGAACGCTTATTTGCATTGAAATGAACTGTCTGAGACCTCCGTGCCTGTGTGTGTGTGTTTGTGTGTGTGTGTGTGTGTGTGTGTGTGTGCGTGTGTGTGTAATAGGGCAATGCCACGACCTGCACGGATCACCGGTGATGAGGTGAGTCCTCAATCTCACCAACAACCCTGCAGCCTCAGGGGGGCCTCTGAACCTGGCTGTACTTACGCATGCTATATGTTTTCTGCCCGATGGTCCTGCGGCGCGACCACACACACACACACACACACACACACACACACACACACACACACACACACAC
>BJFM01002019.1:72117-85583 GCA_016586285.1 Arothron firmamentum | reverse complement strand
TGTGTGTGTGTGTGTGTGTGTGTGTGTGTGTGTGTGTGTGTGTGTGTGTGTGTGTGGGAAAGGACCCCTCTGCCGTGAATGTACGCATATTTGGAGTGAATTAATTTTTCACGACAGCAGCTAGAAAATCTGATTAAATAAAACAAATGTTGGTGAAGTGCATTTCCCAGGAATAAAACCTGGACACCATATAGGCACTGAACAAAAGCATCACGTTGTACTGCGGACGCGAGCACAGGTGGCGGGTACAAAGGCATACGTTTGGCCTTCTGTCAGATAAAATGGGTTCAGGGAGAACAGGCTTTGGAATTGATTTGCTTGCTTGTGTGTGCATGCGTGTGTGTGTGTGTGTGTGTGTGTGTGTGTGTGTGTGTGTGTGTGTGTGTGTGTGTGTGTGTGTGTGTGTGTGTGTGTGTGTGTGTGTGTGTGTGTGTGTGTTCATGGCAGCTATTTGATATTTTAATGTTGGAACATCATGATCAACATCCCGGCTGATGAAGTGTCCTTGGACTCCTCCCTGTCCCTGGCAGAGGAGTCATGGGGTCAGCGGCTCTTCCTGCTGGGTTTTCTATCTCAACTCGTGTCAGCTATAACCAAACTGACGCTTTCAGAATGTCTAACCTGAGTGAGGTGTGTGTGTGTGTGTGTGTGTGTGTGTGTGTGTGTGTGTGTGTGTGTGTGTGTGTGTGTGTGTGTGTGTGTGTGTGTGTGTGTGTGTGTGTGTGTGTGTGTTTGTGTGTGTGTGGGACGTGCTGACAAAGTCATACTGAGAGACAGAGCAGCAAATTTCACCAACTCAAACAGCCCACCAGTCCAGGAATGACAGATAGAGGCACTATCACAACATATACCGCTCTCTGTCTCTCTCCCTCTCTCTCTCTCTCTCTCTCTCTCTCTCTCCTTCCCTCCCTCCCTCCCTCTGTGTACATGCGTGCATATATGTGTGAGTGTACCTTTCTGTAGACTCAACACTGTATGTGGGGGAGACCTTATCATCGCTGAGTTGAAGGCTACATTCCTAGCAGGAAGATAAAAGGGGCCAAATGAACAAGATGACCAGAGTGTTCACATTTCTGTGTGTTCGTGTGTGTGTGTGTGTGTGTGTGTGTGTGCGTGCGTGCGTGTGTGTGGGTGTGTGTGTGAGAGAGAGAGAGAGAGAGTGTGTGAAAGAGCGAGAGACTGCTTGGTGATGAATAGGAGATCAAAAACCAATGTCAGTGAGATAAGCAAAGAAAATCAATGCTGCAATTCACACTCAGGAAATTTGTCAAAATAATACAAAAAACATAGAAACTGCATTCAACAGTTGCCTAATTTATGAAGAAAAACACAAGCTACAGTTCCCATGTCGATTAGCTGTAGTCTCACAGGGATATCTGCCGTCTTCTTTACCAGAAACCATCACGCAAGCGTCCCCTCTGAGCAGGAAAGAGAAATTTGCTCCAAGAGTACGTCTCTCCTTCACGGGGAATGTTGCTGCATTTCATTAGGGATGAGATTCATCACGGCGAGCAAACAAGAGAGCTGTGCAAATCACACTGGAGGACACGCGTACACGGCTCGTGCACAAGGAGCCACAAAGCAAACAAAGTGAAGAGAGCTGATTCAGGAGACAAAGGGGTGCGTCAAGTACGCTGATGCTCGGTGATTGCTCGTTATTCTGGACTTCAAAATGACGCATCGCTGTGCTGGTGGCAACAACACATTCGGACTGCCTGGAATTAAACAGGCAGTCGGGGTTTCCACTGAACAATAGACCTGTTTGCTCTTCCTGGTTTCCAGCGAGGATGCATGTGAGTCCTGGCTGACACCCCCGGGTCCAGTTCAGAGATGACGAGCTCGGGCCCTAAGAAAGGCCTGCGATAAGAGCAGGTCACAACCCTGTCTCACCGGAAAGTGTGTGGACGCAGAGTGTGATATCTGCACAAAACCCAAGAAGGGCAGGAAGGCCTAGCAAGGCCGGCGCCAGAGTCGGAGCCAGGAGCGGCGATGCTACGGAGTCCAGGGGGGCGTCATGTGGCCACGGCCGGAGCAAACCAACAATGGTGAATAAAGAGAGACGGAGGCAGAAACTGGAGGCTGATTTCACTCTGAAGTCAACAGCTGCTCGTGGGACACAACTGACCCATTCACGCCGAATCCACACAGGCCACAAACCGGACAGTGGTCCGGTTGTGGCTGCGGAGATAAGAGGAATGCCACGCAAGCTCAGTGGGCTCCGGCGTGGGAGAGCCAAAGGGAGATGTCACCATTCAATACAAGACAGTCCTCTGTGTCTTCCAGCGCATGAGCACAATGTGCGCGCCTGTCTGCTCCAGGCAGCGCTCTGGCTCTGCTTGAGTGAGAGCTGAACCGGCGTGGGCCGGAGCTGGATGTGTGTATAAAGGATATTAGATAATGGAGTGACTTCAACCAAAGCTTTGATATTGATCGAAACAAGCAACATAAAACAGATGGGAGACAACGGAACGCAGAGCGTGAGAGGGAAAAACACTGGGAACCACACCGAAGAGCTTACACTGGTATTTTTCTTCCAGTATGAACAATATTTGTTCTGTCTGAAGTGCTACCCTCTGCTGTGATGGAGAAAACGAGTGAAAATGAACAACTGACTACAGCTTTAAATACGAGCGGACGTTAGAAATGTGGCGTCTCCAGTTGGGTGGGAGCTGTGTGGACGCCTCTCTGGTTCAGCCTGGCTCTCTGGGAGAGGTCAATAACTGGGAGCTGTGCCAGGCGCGAGCTTGGCTCAGGTATAATCAATGGCCGCCAGAGGATGGAGGAGACGGTGGGTAGGTAGACGGGCCGGCACTGTCGCTCCCAGGCAGAGATAGAAGTGCTCCTGGAGGCTTTCGCTGGCCAGCTGCTGAGTCTGCGCAGTGGCGGAGACTCAAGCCTCAAACCGGTCTCGGGGATTGATTTGACAGCTAATTTACGGAGGAGATTTGCATGCAGCCACGCGCTAATAAGGCAGGCTTTTCTTTCCCTCCTTTGTCTTTTTCCCCTACCTCTCTCTGCATTCTCCTCCTTTGTTAGACCTCGGCAAACACCAACAGATAATGTAAGCATATTATAGAGACAACAGATTCAAATTGGATATTGATTGAGAGACTGGAGCCGTGTGTTTCCTCCCTCTAAAGCCTGTGTTTAAATGATTGATTTGCGCCGTCACTCCCTGCATCCTCCTGGCCGCCGGCTGAGCTGCGTACCGGATGCCTTCAATGGGCTCAACGTGTCACGCCGCGCTAAGTGCTTTCACACAAGCACACAAAGAGAGCTGCCTGTCTGATGCCAATCTCGGCAGGTCCTGGTGTCACACATGCGGAGGCTTTGAAAGCGATCGAGGACGGAGTCTGCGGCAGCCCTGCGTGGCCCGGCCTGGCCCGACTGACAGGGACGGAAAAAATGGAGCCCCAATGTCAAACGGATGCTAAAGTGAGAGGGAGGGAATGAAAGGTGCAGGGAAAGGTGGACCACACAGGAAGCCAGAATAGCTCAGGTTGCCTGTCACGGCTTTCTAAATGCTCTGGCGCCTCAGCAGAGAGAGTGGGGGGAAAAAAAGGAAGAGCTCCGGCGTGGGCTGCTTCACAGGCACCTCACGCTGGCACGCCGTCTGTTTAACTCACCGTTCATGTTCTTGAAGATGTTGAAAATGGGGAGGATCTGCCTGTAGTAGGGCACCAGCGCCTCTCCCACCATGTCGGCAGACGTCACCAGGTGCTGCAGGACCTTCAGGGTGGAGCAGATCACCTGACGGTTCCTTGTGTTCAGGGCGCCTGGAAGGTCAAGGTCAGGGCAAGGTCACTCAAAGAGGTCAAAGAAGAGCACACTGTGTGTGCGTTTGAAAAATAAATGAACACAATCCTCCCATATTAACGAGCAACACGAGCAGAAGGTACGTTTATGGTGTTTTTAAATCAATGATTTAAAAAACGATCATATTACAGCAGCTGATCCTTTGCTCATTACATTAATACTGAGAATTATATGGCTTCGAACTGATGTGTGAGCAGTCAGAAGAGGTGTCGCACTTTCTGAGTGAGTGATGACATCAAACTGATCATAATGATGAGGAGGAAAAGAGCAACAACCGAGTATTATCCCCCACAGCGCTCCGAGGAGCAGACTGCAGCACCATGTGCTGGAAACAGCTCATACCAATCCGGAGTCACACGCACGGTCACACGCACGGTCACACGCAACAGTCACACACGCGAGCACCGTGACCGAATGTCAGTGGTGCTTCTGAGCCCTGGCGGCAGTAAACACTGCGACAGAGGAGCACGCAGGGAGCCGCACAATGTGGAGGAGTCATAAAAACAAGAGGCTGACGCTTTTCACACCCTCGTCGTATTGGATTTGTGTGGCCGAACGCATGGTGAGCGTGGGACACGTCCACTCTGGTGACCTTTGGAGGGGGGTGGGGGGGGAGAGAGAGAGAGAGCGAGAGAGAGAGAGAGAGAGAGAGAGAGAGAGAGAGAGAGAGAGAGGGAGAGAGAGAGATAGAGAGCTCGGCAGAGAAGAACCCCCCCAGTGGTGGTGATGCTCAATCAGCAAATGGATTGTCCTTTATTTCCGTCTCTCCATATCATCCGTCACTGTTCCCCCAGACATGAGTGAGATATCTGACATCAGCCCGATCGGGGGGGGGGGTAAACCTACATAACAAACAAAGAAATTCTAATTACCAGCCAGAGCAAACAATTTCCCCTACTGTGACATTTGGATTGCAGGACTGTTCAATTATTCATTGCTAGTCTTGCCTTACTGGAAAAAAAAGAAACATTTTTTCTCTTTGAGAACAAGGAGAAGAACGAAGGTCTGATGTATTAATGCTGGTATAAAATCTGTGTTGGGATAAATCTGAATAATGGAACAATCTATGCATACCTGTTTCATAGTCAGCCAGACGGTAAAACAATGATGACCTTGTCTTCCATTTCCTCTGAAATGTCAGACACGGGTGTGTGTGTGTGTGTGTGTGTGTGGGGGGGGGGGGGCACGCTTTTGTTTAGCATGGAACTGTTCTGGTATATTAGGTAATCTGCGGACCACCAGGACATGCCGGACTGCATATTCCGTATCATGAAAGGCTGATTCCTGCTGAGCTGAACGAATCAACCTGAGCTCAGCGCAGGCATGGCTCTGAATCCGCCTCCCTGATTTAAAGACGCGGAATAAAAGCCCCGATCAGACAGTCGCAGAGACGTTCCCCTCAAAGTCTGTGCGGCACCTGAACGGGTTCATCTGTGTTTTATGTCCCATCGCCTTCATCTTGCACACTGACGCAATCACGATAAAAGTGTCTTTTAATTCCCTTGTTTGCTTGTTTTTTTCCCCTCCTGCCTGTTAGAGGACCTTCAAGGTTAATGTCAGCCGGGACCTTCTTCATTGTGTATTCTCGCTGGGTGACCCGCAGCCGTCATCAGAATTCACCGGGGCCTGACATGACTCAGTCGCTTTGCAGATAAGAGCCTGCCAGCCACATTGAAGATGTATTAACATCAGAGGAGGGAAAATATATACCTTGCCATTTCAGAAGGCAGACTTTCTTCCGCTGACAATCGCTTCCTTCCCCCCACTGCTACGTATAAAAATAATTAATCTCCAATACGGATATGCGCTGGCGGCTCTGCCTTGTGGATAGCAAAACAGGCCTGGTTTTTAATAAACCAGGAAGTTAATAAGAAGCAGGCCATTTAAAATTCCATTATCAGTGCAAGTATGTATTTTCATGAGGAGCAGAACCATCACCTTTGATTTCCCTCCAGGAAAATGACCAAAACTGCTGAACGCTCTGGATTTTTAAGCAAATGGCCTCCGTGTCAGTGAGCACAGTTTCATTTAGCGGTGATATTTAGTCCAATTATTTCAACAATTTGAGATAAGAATTTAGCCAATTGTGCACTTATGAGATACACATTACACAGCACGCTGCTAAATATGCGCTTTAATTATTGTTTAGAGAAATATAAGAACGAGTTAAATCCTTAAAAAATAATTGGAGCAACTCTGTCCGAGTCCCTGCTTCTCTGCCAGCCTGATGGCGTTGGCCGTTCCGTGCACGTGCCTGCACAGACATGCAACCCCCACACAAACAGGGAGCGAAGTCCACATTCACGTCCACGCCGCCAGCCAACTGCCCAGGACATGAACACTATCCCAGGCCCACCAGGCGCCACTTAAAGGCTCCCGCTTTGAAACTGACACTCGGCTTGGCAGCCCTGCCAAACAAAAGAGAGAGTGTGAGAGAAACAGAGAAAGAGAGAGAGAGAGAGAGACAAAGACAGAGAGAGAGACAGAGAGAGAGAGACAAAGACAGAGAGAGAGAGAGAGAGAGAGAGAGAGAGAGAGAAAGAGAGAGGGAGGAGCTGAAAGTTCCCAACCAAAGCTCACGCTGCATACTCGCATGTGCATGCACTGAGATGCTGTAAAACATGGCTGCCCATTTCGCTGCTGTCTATTTTTGAAGTCCACCTTGGCCCAAGCCGTGCCCTTTCCCGCTCCCCCCACCGCCCCCTCCCCCCCACACACACACACACACAGACACACACACACACACACGCCAACTGGCACGGACGCGTGTGCATGAGAATCCGTGTCAGCCGGACGAAGGTAAGGAGACGCTGACGTGGTTAAATGTAGCATGTCACCCGGCTGCACGAGGCAGATTAGCAGGAACGTCCAGAGCTGCGTCTTCTGGCAACCGCAGAAACAAGGACACGCTGCCCTGAAGGTGAAGGTAATAATAGGAACAGAAGCGCGCCAACGCCATATTGGGACGTGTCGCAGGCCCACTTGTTTGGTAAGATAAGAGTGTGACAGAGCAAGTATGTCAGACAGGTGAGTTTATTTCTGCAGAATTTTTTTTTTTTTTTTTAGCACTTTATTGCTGCTGCAATTTGGAGTCTCTTTTAAAATGAATTTTCTTGCTCTTTTTGTAGTTTTCAAATTTCCCTGTGCCTTTAAATAACATAGACATGACTTGCTTCGTTTTTGGTCTGCAGAACTGGAAATTAAAAACCTACTCTTCAAAACAGTAAATAATAAAACAGCAAGAAAATATGAGGTTAATTATGACTAAAATACACATTAAATGAGAGAATCTGTCAGTCATATTAATATCTCTACATACAAAATGTATGAAAATAAATAAGACATCTGTCTTCAAATTAAAAAGAGCTGTGAAATGCCAAACTGGTGTGTGTGTGTGTGTGTGTGTGTGTGTGTGTCCTGGTGACTAAACACACGAGCAGGATCTAGAAGTTACAGTACATACATGTTAAATCCACAAATTGAATTTAATAGCCTCGAGATAATTGGATGATTCTTTCAGAGGCAGAAAAAGACGGCGAAGGTGAACTGACATCAGCAGATGTAGGACCCCTGGGGGAAGGGCTGTAAAAAGCCTGAGAGGAGGACGCTTACTCTTGATGGGCATGATGAGCTGGGGAATCACGGGCAGGATCCTGGGGCCTCCGTGCTCCAGCATGTCGTGGACCCCCTGGCGGGCGAGGACGGCGTACGGATGAGCGGTCTCGCTCAGGCCATCGAAGAACAAAGGCAGGAAGTGATGGTAGTCCAGCTTGTCGATCTCCACCTGAGGACACAAATGTACGGTATGAAGAACGCCTCTCATCCAGGGAGGCCCGGACACACCGAGAGCAGGCCGAGCTGCCGACCTTCACTCAAGGCCATTCGATGGGGCGAGCAGTTACTGACGGAGGCGTTAGCGACCCAGGGACGAGGTTTTGATGACCGCGCTGGTTCTCTGCCCTCTAACTAACTCTTTCATGCCTGCAGATAGAAGTATTCTGCAAATCATTGAAACGATTCCTGCGATTTAAGGTTTTGTTGTTCTGTCCTTGACGTCCAGCTCCTCGCGTCCATTAACAACCCCTCCAGTCAACACCTCCTCACGTGCACATGCTCCGCGCACACATTGGCTGAGGACAGCTGTTTGGGAGATCTCCACACCGCCGCGTGTTGTTCTGGTGCGGACGCACGTGCTAACACCTGTTTCCAGAGCAGCCGGATGGGCGCAGGCGTGCGCGCGTGGGGAGGGGGACGGAGCCGTGCGCCCGGCTGTAGGTCAATAGTGGGCTTTGATGTTTCTTTGGCTGAGCGTTAGCCGCTGTGTGACAAATTAAAGTGAAGTCTTTCATGTCTGTGGAGCCATCAGAGGCGAGCCCGTCCATCACGCCGGGCCGCAGGCTGTCCTTCAGCTGCTGCGCTCAGACAATCAGAGCAGACGCGACACGTCAGCTCAGAGCAGCGTGGCCGTGCTCAGGTCCGCTCTCAAGGTACTCGTACTTTACTGGAGTATTTCTATTTTCTGATACCGGTTTTGTTTCCAGGACACTGTTTCAACAACAGTGTGTGTTTTTCTGTGTTTGTAGAAGGGCCATCGGTGGAAGTGGAGCCTCCCAGTGGCGCTATTGTTGAACGAGAGGGTGAGAGGTGGACGAGGTGGCCCTGTTTTTCATCTTATGAAAGGTGATCCCTTTGGAGCACAGAAAAACAGCCCCCAGCAACCAGCGGTCCTTGAGGACAGTGGAAGCGATAAGGACGTCCTCACTCTACGCACATAAACAATCACACACACATGTGCACGCCCCCACAGACCAGCCCTCCCCGGTTTACGCTGGTCTCTGCTAAAATGTCACCCGGCTGCTGACGTTTGGTGCTTTGATGTCACCAGCAAGCGGAGACTTCAAAGCGAGACAGACAAGCGCCAGCCGCCCTCGCCGCTTACGTCCCATCCTTCTTGATGCATGTGTGCCAGATATGAAAGGAGGGGACAGTGACAGAGTGATGGAGAGATGTGTCCAGAGACAGAACGCTCCCCCGTTAAGACAGACAGACGAGGCTGATCGCTCGAAGGCGACGTGTCGGCCATCCTTGACCTTTTCTCCCGCTCGGTCGGGATCGTGGTGGTGAGTCGGGCCGGCGAGGAAGGAGAACAGATGCAAACACACGGCCGTGCGGATGGAAAAGAAAGGGTGTGAGGTCGAGGAAGTGATGCTGACAAACACCAGTGCATGCTAGCCAGTGCCAGTCAACGCAACACCCAAATGAAATATAGTGTTCTGGGCTTCTTTCATCATAGAGATAAGAAGACAAATCAACTTAAATATAACAAGACGCTTCCATCTTAGCAATTAGAGTTGAATCCCCACCAGAATTTAATACTATTCTGAATACGTGACTTGAAGTCTCCTTGAACTGACAGCACAGTCAAACTAAAAAGCTAAGGACACCTCTGAATACATGAAATTACTCAGTAAAAACAGTAAATATAAAGGTTGCAATTCCAGCTGATGCTTGACGAACAAGTGCCCCTCACGCTATTATGGAGTGTACAAACACAAACACACAATCCCAGGGAATCTTAATCAGCAGCTGGGCTGAGCGGTAACTCTTGCATCCGTTATCGATTGTCCGCCCAGGTTTGTTTGTCTTTGGGTGCCTGTGGGAATCCCCCCGGAGTCCGGGGAGTCAATGGGAGGGGAGCTAAGAAAGACTATCAGCCAAGTAGCAGCAATTAGCCCTGGGACACAGAGCTGCACGTCTACTCTGGTCAGTGCCGCCATGGCAGACACACAGAAGTAGACAAGAGCAGGAACAAGTCTGGGGAGAGCTGCTGGTCATTAAACAACAGTATCAGCAGCCCCCCCGACACACAGGGGACCAGCAGGAGCGGAAACAGCAGGCTGTCCCATTAAATACACAACACCTGGACGTGGCTGACTGCGGGTTTAGGTGTGTGTGTGGGTGGGACTGAGGACAAGTGGCCTTCAGCTGCAGCCATACTATCTCCTACAGAGCTGGAGCAGCTCAGGCGACAGTAAACATTCCATCTCCAGATACAGCAGCTCACTGAAAGGTCGTGAAGGCAGCATGGCTGGGCTGAAAATACACCGTGACCCGACCATTTGCAATTCTAACCTTTGACGTCTTGCAAAAAGCGCGGCTCATAAATCACCAGGCAGCCCGCCATCTGCTTGACAATGATGCTATTTTAATTGATATTGTCGTAATGAGTTGACCTGGTTTCTGTTACCACGAGTACAGAATGAGCTGGCAGATGAGCGCTGGCAGTTTGGCTCCCAGGGTGGAACAGTGATTCATTCATTTCAGCCTGTATGGCCCAACAAGCGCACAGTCCTGCAGAGAGCGTGCAAAGGAATACCAAAACGGAGAGCCCGTCCACCCAAGTGGCGTTAGCAGTAGCTTTAGCTTACAGGAGAAGCCAACTTCAAACTTCTAGATCTTGTTATCAAGTTCAAGAGAAGAGTTCTCTATACATACTATTCATTTCTTTATCCTAGGCTGCCCCAATTTTAGTGACACAGCTCACGCACTGTGCAATTGTGTACACTCACTGTGGAAAGGAAAGACTAGATCCAAATAGAGAAAATAATATGCATTCTTTCTCAAGGGAAAAAAAGACCAGAGCAGGCAAATGAACGGGGCTCGAGTCACTGCTGTTATCTCACTTGACAGCTGGTTCCATCTAACAAGCATGCGAGTATGCTTAATTCAAGGCAATACCAGGAACGTGCACGGAGTCACGGGAGGTGATACCAAACACAAGCTGGATGGGATTTCTGTGGCGTCAAATACAGTTCAAAAGAAGGGTAGAAAGTGTTATCAGTTTTTATGTAAACACACACACACACACACACACACACACACACACAAAGATAAAGAGGAATTTATTTCCGTTTAGCAAGCGTCCTGAATGTTGTATTTTAAGCAACACAAGAGCCAGAATAATTAAACTGGTGACAATGACAACAGTGTCGTCTTTGTTGGTGTTGCTATTAAGAAAATGAGGAAAGTACATTTTCCCTTCCAGTATAAAGAGAAGGGGAAATTTTCATTTGGGAGCTTGTTATCCCGGCAAAGTAAGTGAAGTGCGATGTGTTTATGTGCAGTTGTAAAAAAGTCATTGCCTTTTAAAATAATGAGTAAAGCCATCATAAATGACTGCTGCTGTTCATGAAGCCCAATAATAAAGATTTCTGTTGCTGCAAATCCTGTTTACAAAAATCCCTGAAAAACTTAAAAAAAAAAAAAAAGTAAATAAATCAAATCATTATTGTCACACAAAGAAACACAATCAACCCAATTTGGTCCTTTAATATTTGCTGCAGTAGGCTCCTGAGACCAGCCTGGCACTGAGTGGCTGGAATACAGAGTGAAGGAGGAGGAGACTTTGAGGGGCAGGGGAGACAACGTCTGCAGCCTGCTCCACTTTTAAAGGTGAAGAAGCTAAATAAAGCAAAGATCTGGATGCAGCTCGCTGTGATGGAAGTGGGACAGAAATGAGAAAAGGTAGGAAGTCAGGGGGAAGATAAGCTGTTCAGACGCACTGGATGTTGTATTTATGTGCATTTGGCAAAGATTGCCTGATTCTGTGCCATACTGGCCATCCACGCGCCGCGACGATGGTCGCAACGTCCCAGTTTGTGGTCTTAATGGTCTGATTGCATCTTTGCCTTGTCTGTGCGGCCGCCTCTGCTCTTAGCTTCCAGTGATTACAGCTGAGCAGCCGAGCCTGACAACACGCAGGCAGAGCGTAATCAAGTTGGAGAGAGGGAGGTGTAATCAGCATTTCCCCTCCAATCAGCCCCAAAATCTGTCTCTAATCTGCAGCCAGCCATTGATGCCTTTGATTGATAGAATGGATTGGTTATCTGGCTGTGGGCGCTCGCAGGGAGCAGAACAGCGAGCAGGAGCGACAGACAGTCGGCTTATCAGCCATCGCTACATTTGTTACTACTTCCCTCGTTGAGCGAGCACTTTTTCCTCACAGGCTACAACCACTGCTCCCCTCTCATTTATCATTCCGAAGAATTAAATGTGGACACTTCAAAGTACTTACACACACACACACACACACACACACACACACACACACACACACACACACACACACACACGGGTCCCTGGGGGCGTGTTTTCTCCCTGTTTAAAATGGAAAGGCCCAATCCATCAGTGGCTGTTTGTGATGGAAACACAACCTACAAGGAGCATTTGTGTGTGTGCGTTTGTGCGGGCGTGAGGCGTGTATGTGTCTGCACGTGCACCGCGGATGGCTGAGTTATGCTGCGGAAAATACCTCCCAAACATGCTCGTTTTCAAAGAGCACGTGATGCACGGGCCTCATTGATTTTATGCACGAAGCACCGGAACAATAGAGACCAAGACAAATGTTGTTTCTCATAACAAGGCGGTTTCAGCAGACTGTCTGACACCGGTCTGCATGCAGATCAATGGAATAAGACAACAAAGATCAGATACTGACTGCACACACGCGCATATTATTCTGCACATTTGTTACCATTAGTTACGCTGGAACGTTGGTAACATCTGTGTGCTGTATAATGTCGAAGGTTTCAGGTTCAGTTCTGGCCTGGATCCTTATCTCTCCACAGCTGTGCATGTTCTCTGTGTGACTGTGTGGGTTTTCCCCCAGATATTCCAGTGTCCTCCATCTAGATTTATTAATCTGGTGAGGATTCAGATTACGTGGCGCCACGTCGGGGTAGATCTGTCTGTGATCTGCACGCTCAAACTCGATAAAACCCAAAACATGGGAGAAACTAGCCCTGCCCAGAGTTCAAATGGAGAGCGTTTGTTTATTAATGAAGATCCCTGCAGTGCCTTGCTCAACACGGCCGGCCGGCCAGAAATCAGAGGCACCACCAGTGACTAAGTAAAAAACTATTTTCAACATCGCAAATTCGACAAATGAATCCAGCTGCGAACTCCGGTGCCAAATGTGCTGAGTCAGTACTCCCCTCCCTAAGCTGTGGAGAGGCGCACAGGGTCTGCAGCATCGGTAGCAATCCGGACGTCTGAGCTTGGGCCGCTGCCCAACAGCACCTCCTTGCCAGCGGAAAGCTGGAGTTCTCTGGGCTGCAGATGTAAGTTTGGACTCCGACAGGTGCACCGGACCCCAGACTGCAGCCCCGCGGCCAGTTAGCAGAGCTTGTTTAAAGTTCTTAAAGAGTGTGTTTAGAGTCAGAGGAGAGGAGACCCAGGTAACCAGAGAGGCTGCTTCATCCAAACGTTATCCTGGGTCACACACCCAGCTGACCGGCCTCCTGACTAAAAAACAGGTGATGCTGCCCTGAGTTGACCTGCCACGTAGGTTCCGATCGATCCGAGAAATGGGAGGATGATCAGACTGCTGTCAAGAGACGGAGACACCTGAGCTGGATCTCACTCTCTCTCACACACATACACACACAGAAAACAAAGACAGAGAGTGTAACCCTACAAGAAAATAAGTGACAGCTCCACCATGGCTGCAGCTGAGGTTCGGTAGAGCAAATTGAAAACATCTCGAAATGGGAAGAAAGTGGCGAAAAAGAAATGTTCCTTTGATCTTAAAAAGGTAATCAAACTGTCATCCGCATTTTACAGCCCCGTTTTTTCTATTCTGCTGTTATATG
>BJFM01002019.1:56896-72083 GCA_016586285.1 Arothron firmamentum | reverse complement strand
GGAGAAAGCTAACTGGGGGAGAAAGGGAAGACAGCGGCGTCACATGTCAGCCTGAGGAGGAGAAACCAAGAGATGCTTGTGAGCAGGAGGAGGCTTCACTCTGACTTGGGAAGTGCTGGGTGAAATGATGCATCTTTGCATCTACAGTGGATCACGTGGGTCCCTCTCATCTAAGGGAACAGCTCTGCTGATCAAACAGGGACTAACTGATTGAGTGGCACTCTCCAAATGATGGTCAAATGAGATACTGGCTCAAGAGAAGAAAGCTTTGTTCACCAGGAGGCAGACCTCCACAGGTGGCTCCATCATCCGTCTGCAGGCAGAGTTCTGTCGTTTCTTCACACTGATGATAGCATCTTCAGTCCTGTGGTTCCACTCTTTCACCAGAGGCCTTTGAGAGAACGAGTGATCGTAAAGGAAAGGATTGTTTCAGGGAGGCTGACTAATGTGCTCGACACATGGGGCCTGAGCGGGATGAAAGCCAGCTTTTGAAATGTCACTGAAAATGTAGTGCTGCGTGAATGAGAGCGCTGGTGTTCAGACCCGACCACTTCTGCTGGATTCAGGCTTCGGTGTCTGGCTCTGATCATTGCCTAATCATGTGAATGCTCGGCAATGCGTCCGGCGGCCTCAGTATTCAACTCCTCCAGCTGCAACAAACGGCATGAATGTGACGGAGGACGAAGATTTGAGGCGAAACACACCTACACGTACCTCCCACCAGCAGCAGAGGTGGTAGGTGCTCCCTTGACCCTTCCCAGGACAGCGTGAGCGCGGCAGACTCAGCTCCGTGGTTACACGGTGACCTGGTGGCTGTCAGTCACCCTGCAGACAAACACGCTGGAACATAAATCTGTAATGTCGGATGTTCACAGAAGCCTTTCACTGCTGCTTTTGTAAGAGATGTGGGGAGGTTTTTTTCTCTTTTTTTCCCTGCATGGAGAGCTTTTCCAGACAGTGTCAGATGAAACAGGGAACAGCTACAGGATGAAGACAAGTGTGTTTTTGACAGGTTTGCATGGAAAAAGCTGCAGGTGGCGCCACTTATTGTATTTAAAGGCCACAAACACGGGCGCGTGGCTCCTGGGTGGCCTCTCCCTGCTTTTGTTTGGACTGTCTACCACTTCAGAGGAATTAATCCATTTTGTCTCTCAATGCTTCTCGAGTGTTTTCGCAGAATAATGTAGCTGCAAGCCTCACTGCACTTCCAGCAGAAGCAGACCTGAGTTCTGAAAATTAATCAAGACACTCCAACTTCGTCTTTACTACCATTTTCTGATATCCCTGCGAACAAAAAAGCAGAGCGATTTAAGGCTTAATGTAATTCTAATTCTGTACTTGATTTTCCGCATTAATCTTGTGTGCAGCAAACAACAAGACAACAAAAAACATGCGTTCTGCTTTCTGTCTCTTCCTTTTTGAACTTTTAGTCTAAATGTAAATGTGCACTAGCTGACCTATTTACATTGTAACCAGGAGACATTCCAATAAATCAAAGCTCACGTCTTCGAATGGAATAACCATTTGTGCTGCTACAGTTTTGTTTTGTTTTCTGTGGATCCCAAATTAATTTTTGATTAGAAAATGAGGCGAAGCAGTTAGAATGCAAGTGAAGAACTTCCACCTCTGGAAGGCTGCGCTTTATTATCTCTGCTGATGCACTGCTGGTAATCACCGGTGTGGCTCAGGAGAAATCAGGGAAGGCTGGAGAGTCTTTGAAAGCGAAGGAACGGGGATCCATCGAGGTGTTTTGAATGAAATATGGCGTATATTACTCCTTTCTGCTCTCCAGACAGGGTCGTCTGTCATAGCCAGGAAGAGGCCAGAGAAAGTGGGCTAAGTGGTCAAGCCATTTCTTGTGCCTTTCCGAGTGGCTGAATAGATATTAGGATTTTACAGGCTATTACACACCATAATTGCACAGCATATTGAATTTCAAGCAATTTTCTTAAACTGACTCCCTCTTTCCTGCTTCCCGATTTCTATAAATAAACATTTTACAGCATGTAAAGTATGCAACATGTATGGGCTGCGATTTAAAGGCTGTGTATGACAAACACTCTGTGGCATTCATGTAAATCCAATAAGAGCACTCTACTAATTGCCTGGCTTAAACCCGGCTTTGGCTCTTTAGATATTCATCCAAGCCAATTAGATGAGAGGCGGGTTGGAGACGGGGTGCAATCCTGGCTTCCATGTTAGAGTGCACGTTCAAGAGCAATGTCATTGAAGGACCTGGTCCACTTTCAAATATGTGACGTGCCTGCAGTTTACTGCAATAATAAGTAGCCATTAAAGCGTTTAGTCAAAAACAAGGAAATATACGGTAAATAAACAACTTTTAAAAAAGATATAGCAAAACTGTAATAACAATGTATGGTTCTTAAGGAGATTAAGGTTGGTTTTATTTGGAGGTGAAGCTGCATCAGATCCAAATGCATCCATTTGCTAAAGGTGCTCTCAGGTGTGCTGCTTTGTTTGATATGCAACAAGCACAATGACAATAATGAACTATCTGTTAAATTTTAAAGCAGAAATTGGCACAAAAATAAAGATGGAGAAGGCATTGTAACTTCCTCCCTCTCTAGAAAAATGAACCCATCTGACATTGAAATGGGCTCTGCCAGGCTGTAATGGTGACGTTTTTTTTGGCTGAGAGTCTTCACAGTATATTGAGCTGGGAGCAGAATCCATACATCAAAAACCACATAAGCAGAGCCTAAATGCCGTCTTACAATTAAGAGCACTGTCCTTTTAGCCGGCTCTTGAAAGATCTCCGCTCTTGAAAATTCACTCTAATTCAGAGCTCCCTTCGTGCGTGCATCGGAGCTGCGCGGCGGGCACCATCCCATACGCCGTTTGAGCTTTGTTATGATAAAGAGCAGAAAGAGAGAGAGGAAAGATTATGAAATGCTGATGGAGCACCCTCAGCGCTGCCATTCATCAACATAATTAACCATAATCAGCACCATCCGCAGAGGTGGATCATGGAGGGAGAATCTGTTAAGTATATGGAATGTAGCAGAGCTGCAAAAACATTTAGCCTCATATTAAAAAAAAAAAAAAAAGGCCATTAACTGGGTGCAGACCAGTGAAACATGCAGCGTCATGTCCACCAGATTAGTGCTGTTAACTACCTGCACGTCTGGCAACTGATTTGCATTATTTGAAAAAGAAAAATGGTAAAAATGAACAGTCTTTTTGAACAAAGAAAAGAGACGAGAAACCTGGTAGGGACTGAGTCAGAGAGAGCCAATCAGATGGTCAATGTCACACCTACACAGCTGTCTGATTTTTATATGTGTGTGGGAACAAAGTAAAGGTCTCTGAGCTTTTATATTTCTTATCAGTATTCTAGTCAGAAAATAAAATGTTCAGATATCTTGTGCTATTATTATTTACTGTAGATCAATACGCTGCACAGGCTGCTCATGCTTTAGTTCCATCCAGCGTCTCTGTCCGTACCTGCATAATTGCACTGCTGATGGAGGTCAGCAGACGTTCTCGTCTGGAACACCCAGTCTGCAGCCCAGTTCCCATTACAAATGCTTATCTCTTCCACCTCATCCATTATTAACAGATAAATGCAGCCAGGGCCATGTAGACTCCTTTATGTGGGTTTAAAATTTAAATACTTCAAAATTTCTGGGTTATTTGAACAGAGACCTGACAGCAGATTGGTATATTAATGCACGGGTTTGCAGAGACATTTTTAGTGAAGACCACAGGGATAGTTGAAAGTAAAATATCTCTCAGGAGGCTGTTATAGCTATCTTACCATTAAATATATTAGAACAATAAATTATTGATTATCAAGAAATTAATGAGGAAAAAGACTATGGTCAATTGCCCACTGTTGTCATAACATTTAATCGACTTTTAATTAGTTTTTCCACAAAACATGAACATAAATTTGCTCAGATCTGGATTTCTGGATCAGTTTTTTGCAACTGACAACAAACAACTTTTATATTTCAAATGCTACAGCTGGACTAATAGTGCTATGTTTGTTACTTCAATTCTTTTCCTCAAAGGTCACAAAGAAAGTTCTACCACGGCCCTTCAAAATGATCAGTATGTACAAGATGGATCCAGTGCGTGATTCTCCGGCTGGACTGCCAGGAGCCAGTCGCCTCTGACCCTGGCCTTTTCAGGGACTAATAGAATTACAGCACAATGAATGCCAATTAAGTAAACACATAAGTAGAAAACAAAGGCGGCAGAATGAGCGCAGGAGTGCAATTACTATAAAACCCCTTAAGGTAAACACATGTTTCTGCAGCAGCCAGCCTCACAGAGATATAGGTCAATGAGGATGGAATGGATGAGTGTGTGTGTGTGTGTGTGTGTGTGTGTGTGTGTGTGTGTGTGTGTGTGTGTGTGTGTGTGTGTGCACTAAGGTACAAAGAAAATAAAAGCCAAGAGGAGAATTTGGAGGGGCCAGGCGGGCTGGCATACCAAGGAGTTGTTAATTTAGCCTCGTTTTAATTAGCTCTTCTGCCAGAGCTGAGCAAAGCTAGCGGGGAGCCCTGAAGATCTGAGGCGGCTGAGAGAGGTGGCCAGCCTGGCAGGCTTGAAGACAGAGCTTATCTGACCAGCAGCTGGGCACGCACGCACACACGCACAGACACACACACACACACACACAACGCCCACCGCTGTTGGAACCACTTAGAGGTTAAAAAAACAGACGGATATTCTTGTAACTGGGTCGGCCACAATGAAAGACACTGACTTCAACATGTTTTATTAACTTTTTGTTTTATTTTTCCACCCCCACCCCCCACCCCCCGCCTTGATTAATTCATAATTTGTCCTTTATTCTCTCCTAAAAATGCAATGACAAGATCTGAAAGTTGCTTCTATTCCTGAATCTTGGTCCCTAGGGTTGAAGCTTTCCATAATATGCGCTTAAACTACATTGAAAGCTGGGTAGATATCCTCTCTGTGGGTATGAGGGCAGCTGATATTTAAAGAGTCTGACTATTTTATGAGTTTTACTCCTATAACCAGGCAAAAATAAGCCAGGAGACAATCCCCAGTGGGCAGCAAACAGTGCATGCCCTGTCAGAATGAGCAAATATGACTCTAACTGCCTTATTCTTCGGAGAGGATTTATGACATGGTGTCTTATTATCTGCAGGTCGGATTACTGCCATACTCTCCCATCCAAATAGAGAGGTTCCACGCCACAGAAAGCCGAAAGTGTTGACAGAGCTGTGCCGTACTCTCACTTCCAGCACGAATTTTAAGGATGTTCCACTTCTTTGGCTGATAATGATGGGTTAGTCACCCAAAGCCTGATGGATCCACACACACTTCACTTGTTTGCCGTAGCATCGGGGGGGGGAATCCAAAAGGTCAAGAGGACATGGGAGTTTTACTTGGGTGACACCGACAAAGTCTCCACTTGGAAGAGAAAGAAGTTGGGAGATGAGCAGCCGTGTGACAAAGCCGGGCAGTGGAGACAGATTAGGGTACCTTCAGATGGAGTTACAGCAAAGTCTGCACGGTCAGGCGGGGGAAGAGTTCATCATGACTTTGAAGGTGGCGGCGGAGGAGGAGGGAGCGCTCCAGACACAGGAGTGCGACTGACACACTGTGGACAGCCAGTTAGACACTGTCTGGGGAAATTATACAGCCGCTGCTAGTTTAAATGAGATGCAGCCTGTTTATTGTTCTGTTAATCAGGAAAAGATGTAATTTGAATCCTTAAAGATGCTAAGCATGAGGAACAAGTCAACAAACAGCTTTTCACAAGATCCTCTGGATTCAAACAAACATTAGAAAGACTTTGTGCAAAAGTCCCCCCACCGTAATTCAGAGATTTTAATATCCATTTATTCTGGACAGAAGATGTGTATTTCCTTATTTGAAAGTTATCACCTACAGAGTAGAACCTACAGAACATGCACAACATACACACATTGCATACATACACATGCACCCATTACCCCAGCCCAGACCAGTACTCAACAACTGCTCCGGGCCTCTAATTGGCCCCGTTTCTACTCTTCTTCTTCTTCTTTCTCTCTTTTTATGCTCATGGAAGCAGGGGCTATTGTGTCAACCAAAGTCTTCTAAAAAGGGTCTGTGCACTGTAGCCGGCACTTAGCAAAGTACAATAAAACTCCCCAAATGAAACCTGGAGGTAAAAACACTCAAAAAGCGTGTGTGTGTGTGTGTGTGTGTGTGTGTGTGTGTGTGTGTGTGTGTGTGTGTGTGTGTGTGTGTGTGTGTGTGTGTGTGTGTGTGTGTGCTGACAGAGACTGACAGAATGGGGATGAGATGGAGATCAGAGCCGTGTACTGTGCTGATGTGCTACAAATTGTGAGACAAAAAGGATGCACCCTGGTTTCCTGCAGGACCCAAAGGAAGATGGCTACAGAGACCTCAGTGGAGCTGAGTAGAGCTCAGTCAGTTGCGTCCCAGTAGGCTTAAAGAATGTGCTCCTCTGACTCCTGAAGGTCCCTGAAAGATAGAAAACATCCCCAGAGGCCCACCACAGTGCTCTGAATGATTACAGACCAGTCTCCCTAAACGCTGGTGAAGATGACAGGCGCTCTGCTTGGCAGATAGAAGGACCCTGAACAAAAAGCCCCTCATCTTGGACGACCCTGATCCCCCTCTGATCCACAGCACCATCCCAATCAGCACTTTTAACCACTAAAAAAAATGGTATTTTTTTGCACACTCAAATGCACATATTGGTCGTTGGTGGAACATACCTGTGCATACCTGTATGTATAAATATCCACAGCTTTTGCTGTGACGGAGGGCTGTGTATTTACCACAGGTCTGTGGGTGTCTGCTGCAGTGTCTGAGGCTCTTAAACTCTTACTGCTGATTATGAAACACCGCTGCTGCAGACTCTCGCTCTTGCTATTTATTCCTCCATCCGCTGCAGAGCCAATTTGCTAATGGATGCAGCAACCTTGTGATTTAGTATTGTCAAAGATGTGAAGTAAAATGCACTCAATGATTTAAGTTTGCAAGCAAAATTTACATTTGAATCCCTGCCCACTCTGGAGAGTGCCTCACATCAAAAATGCAAAGTTGATTATGTGGAGCATCTAGTTAGTGATTCTAAATCATTGTTCTGGCCCTCTCAGATATATTAGACTCCATATGGATGCTCTGAGGCTTACGTCTATTCTCGGATTTAGGTACCAAGATGGTTATTAAAGGAGCTAGAAGGACGATGGCAGAATGACAAAAGTGGAAATCTCTCTGGCAACATCTGTATTACAGCTACAGAAAAAGGTGATTGGAAATGTCTGATTGGTTTTGAAGAACTGTGAGCTCTTTGCAGAAAGCAGCACTGAATGTAACAGTTTTTCACTGAAGGTAAAACCAGAGAGAGGGTCACTTCTGTGTCTACTCAAAGGCTTGCCAGCTCTGTTATTCCCTCCACCTCTCCAGCCTCTTTTAACTCCCGTCAGTACTACATTACAGATAGAAGCCACTTGGAACGTCTGAGAGCTCCCCAGGGTGTCTGGCTACGGCTAAAACCAGCTGTGGCTGGCGGAGCTAAGTGTCCATCCAAAAAAGGACTAAAACATGCATGTGCTTATTATTTTTTATTACAGTTTCTGGATTTCTACTCAGCATCTCAATTTCATCTCACTTTTGTCTCTAATCCTCCCTGCACCCACTCCTAGAAAAAAGAGAAACAAAAGGACAAAATCACATTTTTCCCTTATTAAAGTATGTGAGCTGCATGGCGTCTCCACCCCATGGAGCATTTCAGCCCACTTTTAAATTTGCTGCTGTAACAACTAAATAACATGGATTTTTAATAGGAAATGGGCCAAAACCAGAAGTAAAGCTCTAGAAGCAGCACACTATTATCCTGTACATCTGAGGCATCTCTGGCACTTCCTTCCATGCTGCTCAGCTGGACACAGACTGACTCTCTACCCTGCATATTGTGCCACGTCATTAAAACGTAGTCTTGGAAAGATAGTAGATACAATTTCTCATGCTTTTCCCATTGTTAGAAAACAAGACAGGGTAATAAACAGAAAATTTAACAAAACGTAGAACACAGTGCCCCGCCACCGCTGGGCAGTGATCTACAAGGATGGGCTTGAGCTAATGAGAGCCTGACCTGCAACATCGCTGACGAGGAGCCGCGTAGAGAGGCACTGAGGAGGAGGGAGGGAAAAGGAGCCGACGGGAGCCGAACAAGAAAGAAACACAGAGGGAGAAGGAAGATAAAGAGAGAGAGAAAGATGGGGAGGAAGAATTGGCTTGAAATTTTCTGACAATGAAACGTCTCCAGTAATTGTTCCTGCGGTGATAAATGGCGTCCCGTCGTACAGCGGGTCTCCTTGTCCTTGGGAGTAAAAGAGATGAGGACGGCAAAGGAGGGAGGCGATACCTGGACGGACTGGCGATGCAGTACTTAACCCGGCTCCAGCAGCAGGAGCTGTCTGTGCATGTGTGTATAACATCACATATATTTTTATTCTAACCCACACTTGTGCCTTTTCTATCTCTTTTGTAAAATGTACAGTATGTTTAAGCACTTCCTGCCAAAGTGAAGCAGCAGGCATCGCGCTTGTGAACGGGGTTTTGCCCTGAGGGATGAGGGTGACAATAAAAACACATCATGACACCGCAGTAATATTCCCTCGACATCGCGCTCACAGCGCTCAGCGCCCCACAGACATTTTCTGCAGCCATCCAAGGGAGGAAAAATGTCATTATTTTGTCTTTATTCGGGAAACGGTTTTTTCATACACTCACTTAAAGAACAATGTTATTGTGATTTTCAATGTCTTTATGATGGGCTTATTTGATAGGTCTGCCGCTCCAAGATTAAGGTTAATTAAACCTGTCGGCCTCACAATCACATTTAATTAAATATTGTAGAATAATACAGTTTTGGGCAGATATACTTAGTCATTTTATTTTAAAACTATATTGTTTTTCATGCCGTTAGGGCTTTGCCACAGTCTAGAATTTTCATTCCCTGGGACATAACACTAAATAATTTAAAAATTCTACTCTTCACTTGGGGAATTGTTATATCCTGGTTATCTATAAAGTACAAAGCCATAAAAAACAACTTGGAACATAGTTGTTTTGAATTATTAAAATTAATTATTTACATCTTTATTTGTATTACATTTTCATCAAATATCAATCCATATATTCCTGACTGTGTAATTCTCATAAATGCCGTGCATTTCTTGCAGGAAGACTGGAATCCACATCGATCTACTTTTCTCACAGCTGCATCATTTTTGCATGAATGTAGTTCCAAAGTGAACAATGTGTTTTTAAAAGGTTCAGCTTCACAGACTACACAACAAGTCTGTTTTTCACAGATAGGCATATTAATTAGCTGTTACGCACTTAACGTTGACAGGCATCGGTGCACGTCGCGAGGAAGAAGGAAGGTGATAATCACGGGGGAGAAATGGCCCGATCGCTACGGAGGTAGAAAAAGAAATCTGCTAAACTATCTGATGCTGCATCTATCACTTTAGACTGAAAATGGAACCGTTTCTTCTATAACAGGACAGAAGGAATAGCTGAGGAAGTTGTTCAAGCCGGAAAAGGATCATGAAGGCAGGAAGAGGAATACACACTATAAATGCTAAAGAGTGTAAAGCCCTGAGTTAGCCATGACACACATTGATCATCCATGCCTCTGCACCGCATACAGATGGCCGATGATGATGATGGTGATGATGATGATGATGATGATGATGGTGATGATGATGATGATGATGATGATGAGAATAATGATGGGGGTCCAACCCTGCGTGTAGCTACATGCAGCTTCGACACTAACACAGGCTGAGGGGAGATAAACTCCTCAGTCCCTCGTTGTCCATCTTTAAACTAGAGCATTATCTCACAACACACCACCCTCTCCCCCGCATGCTGTACATGCACACTGTACGTGCACACAAGGACACAACTTATGTTGCTGCCACCCTTTGTTCGGTCCCTGCAGGCCTTGGCCAGGCCAATGTCAGACAGGGAGCCGGTGGTTGAAAGCAAAAGGTTGCACTCATTATACAGATTAAACCTGTAAATGCCCTGCCGTTGGTCTAATCGATGTGCCACTTCATTGCAGTGACTTATTGATCAATCTTGTCTGGGGGGTCACACACAGTGCATCGTTATAGCTTCAGTCCAGGGAAGGCCTTTACTTTTCGACCCTTTGTCTTCCTCAGACATGCAGTCAAACAGCCCAGACCCTTGCAGGTGCTGTGCTCTCATCTGAGGTTCACTACTGGCTCTCATACACTGGCAAAAAATGCAAACCTCTGAATCTCCTGAGCAGTGGAGACAGTCTCCATGTCTCTATTAGGGTAAGATATTTCAATGCCCTACCCCTGCATTTTCACATATTTCCATAAAAGAAAGACTGAGAAAGGCTGAGGGATGGTTTTCTTCACATGAAGCTGGCCTCCACGAACCCATAGGTAATGACTTCAAAGAGCATTGTTACAGGGAACAGAGGTTCTCATTGCCTACATATGGAAGAGCACAGCCCAAACTACCCTTTTCTCTTCTTGCAGCTACGGTCTGACACAGAAGGATCTAAAATCACGGATCTAAGCAGCACCAAAATATGCCAAGCATTCCATTTCAGAACTACTGTATAGTTTCCGTGTCCTTTATTCAGGCTGGTCACATGTGACGTTAAGATGTTGCTCTGCTGTGCTGCAGGAACAGGAGGAAATGGAAAAGAGCCTGGAATTTCTCACCTGTTACAAGGAAGCAGATCTTCCAGGCTGGAGAGCTCTAGTTTCAACCTGACACCCCTCCCAGAGGCACAGTATCCTCCCTCCATCTGCACACCTCCGTCTGCTAACAGAATCAGCAGACCCCCACATTACTGAGAAATGCGTCACTCGTGAATAGCGGGTATTTGTGAGCACACTGCTGTGGTATTTACCACGACCTCGCGTGTAGGATTCTGGCCCGTCGCTACGGGAACTCCTGTACTATCCAGCGTCACATTAAAGTCTCCGTGTCATTCATCATTTCCATCCACACCTTCATTTCTGGAAGGAAACTGATGACTGGGAAATTGCGCCCTGCCTGACAAATGGCAGGATGGCACGGCTGCACGGGCTGCCCACCGGCAAACCGCTGCTGCTGAAGGGAAGGACGGGAACAAATCGCCTCCCGGTGCTCGAATTACTGAGCGAGCTCAGTCCACAGAGGAGCCGCAGTCAACTCCACGGGAGGAGGGTGGAAAAGCATCCACTTGTGTGAGCTCCTGTGATGATGAAGGTCAAAGATAAGGCGACAGCTTATTCCAATCAGCTATCAGCCTTAATTTGTCATTTCAGCAAAGCGGCAGTCCAGCATTAACGTACACGCTGCTGCATAAGTCAAACGGTTAGCTGGAAATAGAGCAGGAATTTTACATTTTAAAACATGCGGAATGCTAAATATCCCATTAGTGTTGGGGAGACAGCGCGGCCAAGGGCTTTTTGTCCTGTAAGGACTTCATCTACTTGAGTTTCACCGTTTGAACTGGCCATTCGCTAAAGTGCTCTCTTTCAAGAAATGAGTCACAAGTTTTAAGAATAAAATCTTAAGATGGGGAGGGGGGGTCGAGGGCTCTTTGTCAGATTTAAATGCCGCACTATGTTCTCTCTGACGGGCTAGCAGTTATTTATTGCCGTAGCCATTACGGTTATTAGAAATTTCACTCAGGAAGACAAATGGCAGCTCGGGTGGTCATCGGTCCTCTGTCACGGCTGACAAGGGAGACGCAGCACTCTCGGCTATTGACTTTTTTTTTTTTGTAGCTGATGAAGCCAACCTCTGCCAACAACCCTGCAATTCAAAAGCCAACTTAATTACAATAAGCTGAATCATCTCAGATCTTGAACTTTTTTTAAAATTTCCTTAACAATAGGCTGAGCGTGCTGGTAGGGCCCAGCAGAAAAGAGGCTTTTGGGAGGGCCAGTCCATGAGCAGACTTTGTTTTTCACAGACTGACAGCTTATCATTAATCCTTCTATAAAACCACAAAGAGCCATTAAGAGAGAACGCTGGGAAAGTCTAAATGTCGTGTGTATGGCTGCGAAAGGTAAAGGACGACATTTGGAATTGAGACGAGGCGGAGGTGTGTGTCGGTGTGCTTTCCAAGGCAGCTGACATATTTCACTCAGTGGCCCAGAAAGAATGACAGATGATTCCAGTTGTTTCCTCACAGCTGAAACCGAAAGGTGACACATTGATCAGTGAGGGCTGTGGTCCGACCATCAAACCTCTGTTGGTGCAAAAACAGGGATAAAAAAAAAAAAAAAAAGGAAAAACGAGATGAGAACACAAGCAGGATGAAAGATCTGGAAGCTGAATTAAGTGACTGCGCTCATCCAGACGTATGTGTAACAACACCGAGACTTTCCTGGTCACACAAGGTGAATGATTAGAAGGCAGGGTACAAACAGAGACAGAGGCCCACGCATCACGGCGGGACAATTTTCTGTGCTAGATCTTTATTGAGGATATGTATTGGTTTAGCGAGGGCCAGGGTTCAGGGCGGGCCTGGGTTAACTGCCGCTCCCTGGCAGTGCAGATGAGAAAGTGATGTGCACAGTGGGAGGTCAGTGTGTGTCAGACCGCCAGCTAACACTGGCTCATTGGGAAACCAGCACGCTCCAGTTAACGTCACAGGGCATCTCTGTGGTCGCCTTCCTCTCTGGTTCTGGCGGTTCAATCCTTGGATGGTCCTGTCTCCCCGAACCTTCCTAAGTAGCGTCACTCTGACTCATTAGGGTAATTGAGACAGGTCCTCCTGAGACTAAAGAGCTGCTGAATTGCTACCCATTCACACATTTTAAAGACCGCTTAATCAAGCCCCTGTGTGTGTATGTTTAATTCTCTTCTTTGTGGTCATACTTCTTTTTCCTTTACTTTCCCTTTGTCAGGTCAATGAGAGGAATATGTTGAAGCGTGTGTGCTGCTAATTGGATTAGGAGACTGATCTAAGGGTTTGCCGTCTCTACAATACCATCTCTTAAGGCTGGGAAAGCCCTCAAACTATTGGAGTGTGACTACGTGACATAAAAGGGAGGAAAAAACCTGCTGATCTGGGTATGCTAGGGTAGAAGCAGGCAAGGGTGAAGATTGAGCGAGGGAAATCCACCACCTCAGCGATTCTCAGAGCTGTGCTGTTCCAAGCTGACAAAGACACCCAGATTGCGGCCGGAGGTTGCCTCGACGAGGCGAGGTGAGCCACCTCATGAAGGAGTCAGCCTGAGCGATACTGCTGGGTCAGGTCAGACTGCTTGTCAGATTGGAGTGGCTGCTGGCACCACAGCGCTCAGCTCCTCCTGCTCATCTCTGAAGACAGATGACCCACCCTGAGGACTATTAGAGCGGGTGCCTGGTGCAAGCTGCCTACTGACACCATTAGAAACACAGGCGTCAGTCCATCAAGGCTGAATGAAAGGAGAAATGCAAACTCCTGGTTGAGAGACCATTCATATTTGCTACCTGTGTCTTTAACTTTGCCTTGATTTCCCCCAGCTTCCCTCCACCTCCCTCTCCATCTCTCTTATCAGCGATGGGCTGGAAACAGGAGGAAGATAAGGAAAACGCCAAAGCTGATACAAGATGTGGTGGTCGAACACCGGAGCAGATTAGCCATTGACACGTTTGTCGGTAACAATGGCAATCGTGCAGCTGAAAATGGTCGATGGGAACAGAAAGAGTGAAATGAAATTTCTCCTCATGATGCATTAAGGGCCCTGCGGTGTTAACAGTTAGATCCATGGGTTTACGCTTCATTCCCCAAAGTGCAGCAGCAGGGATTAGTCAAGGGCAGTGCAGCCGCTGCCCAGCGCCGTCATCAGTTCCCGTCAGTCAATCACGACACACAAATTTGCACGGAAGCATAAAAATAAATAAATGGAACAGGGTCTTCTCTAGCAGCTGGAATGTCAATAGCAAGTTTTTGTGCATTCAGTGTGACACACATCAGCCTAATAATAATAGTCCTGTCAATCCATGTGCCAGACTGACTGATAGCTGATTTAGAATGAAGACGAAGAACAATCTCTAGCTGAGCTTCATTTACAGCCCAATAGAAACAACTTGCTCTCAAACTCACAACAACATAACAATTCATTTTCCACATACAGTACATATGTACAGGAATGATCTCCAGCAGTGCATCTCCAGCCTCAACTGGGATTATGACAACAGTTTAATTTACATAATTAAGGTCCAGTGCAGCCCTGGAACAGCTATTGAGCTTCGTAAACACTCGGAAGTGCAGAAAATATGCATGAGAATAGTGCTGTGTCTGCACGATACAGGAGTTTGAACCATAACATTATTGTCATACATAGGTTTAGTACATATTTTGCCAACCAGTCAGTCTAGTTTAAACCAGAAAAAAAAGATATACTTTAAATGAGTCCTGGCGAGTGTGAGGATTTTGTCCCTTGGTTCTGCAAAGTTTGTGTTTTTCTTCCCAACAGTTTCTGCCGGCTCAATTAACTATTGATCAGATTTGTGGAACTGAATGTAAATAATTAACCAAAGTGCAGATAGTGTCTGCAGCTCTGCAAACAGCTTCAATACAGAGGCCTCTTTGTCTTTAATCAATAGGGCGTGGACTGCATGCACATCAGCCAGTATGAAGACCTCTGCAAGGTGGCCACAGAAACAGAGGAAACCGCAGTTTTATCAGGCTCTGCAGCTGTGTCAGCCAAAAAACAACATCAAGATCTCAGTAATAATCAAGCAGCAGCTGTTTCCTTGGAGATACCAGATTGAGAAAAAACCATCTCATTCTGAGACATGGAGGTAAGCTAATTAATTTGACGATAAGGTATCCTTGAGTAAATTAAATCAGAGAAATTCCTGCAGTGCTATGTGTGTCGGAGTTTTCTAACTGCGGGGAGATCTGCTCCATCATCCCAGAAGCAGCTCTGAGGGAACCGATAACCTGGCTGCATCCAAGAAAGCTGGTGTACATAAAGATGTAACACAGGGAGGAGAGAAAAGCTCAAAGCTCCGAGGGGGGGAAGTGTTGTGTGGCACTGCTGGGGGAGCTGAGAGTGGAGCCCATTTGAATAAGAACATCTCCCATGATCCCCGTTAAGGGCACTGAAAGGGGCACCTCCATCCACAAGCACCTTCAGCGGGTGGAGTCATGCAGGTGAGTGTGTGTGTGTGTGTGTGTGTGTGTGTG
>BJFM01002019.1:36857-56818 GCA_016586285.1 Arothron firmamentum | reverse complement strand
TGTGTGTGTGTGTGTGTGTGTGTGTGTGTGTGTGACTGCTCTCTCTGTGCAGCCATCAGCCACGGCATTTTTCCAAAGTACTTTGCACAGTGCATTAATCACAGAGACCCTTGAGCACTTCTACGGATCCAAATATTCCGACCTTGAGGTTACAAGAAAGACATTAGTCCCGATCTATTCAAAGTATTGGCGACAGAGGGGAGAGCGGGCGGGGGGAGCAGAGGGGGCAGAAAAGCTTTCAAGGTAATGAAATTCTGCTATAATTTAAAAGAAAAGACTTGTGGGGACAAGCCTGTGCCAAAGTAAGGAAAAAAAAGATTAAATTGGATTCTTCCCCTTTATTTTAAATAAGGCTTAAGTGCATGTGGGGCTAGATTTTATTTCTTTATTTCTTTTTTTTTTTTTTTTTAAACAAAAGCATGATAACAGCATCAAGGGTCAGAATGAATCGAATCATTTCCAAACCAATTAACCTTTGACAGAACGGATGAGTGGACAGGAATGAGAATGGTGGACCGGGGAGGGGAGACAGGCAGGCAGTAAGCTTGCAGAAGCGGGCGTTCGGTGAGCAGAAAGCCAGCATCCCAGGAGCTATTAGTGACTGAATGACTGGCGTGAAGTCTAAGGTCTCCCACATACTCCGTTTCAAGCAAACACACCTGATTCTCCTGCGCTAGCTTGGAGAAAAGCTTCCGCTTTGCTGTATAGTTTATCTTTTCTGAATGACACTAAAGTTCACTTTGACTTTGACTTGGCTTTTGAAAATCTGCAGCAGCCTGACATCATTCACATCTGCAGCAGAGGTCCTGCTGGAGGAAACAGCAGAGAAAGAACAGGTGGAAAGGAAAAGACAGCCTCCCTCCAATTCTGTCCATCCTGACTGATAGCAGAGGTGGTGTGCAGTTAACCCCACTTATTCCTTATACTGGCTCTCCCTCTCCGTCTCCCTCTATATATCTATTTCTATGCCTCGCTCACTGGCTCACACACAGCTGCAGCCGGTCCATTAAGTTAATTAAAGGCTCCATTTTGAGCTGGTGCCCGCTAGCAAATACGAATGCCAATCAATAGATCTCTGGCTTATTTTGTGGGAGGGCGGGGTGACAGTGCGGGTACTGCATTCTGACATGATTTGTTGCTTTGGCAGATGAGCCATGTCCTCTTCCATCTTGTCCTCTGTCTCTGTCTAATTTGGTTTCCACTCTGCCTCCCTCCCACCACAAACTGATTCCCACTCTTTGGTGTGATGTCATCTATCACTTTCTTCTGCCTTCTTTACCCCAAGCTACCCATAGATTCTCCCGTCATCCTACGAGGAGCCGCAGTCCCGCGCCTCCCACAAGCTGGCGCGCGTTAGCCGCCTTCAGCGTCTGCATCGGCAGATGCAGCTGTGAGCGGCTGCAGCTGGAGTCGTGGCAGGTGTGGGATGGAAGATCAGCAGCGTGTGATGTGACCTCAGCGGCCCGAGCAGGAAGTCAGAATTATTACGGATCGGGTGAACAGCGCTGAGACAGGCGCTGGTATGTCCTCGTCATCATCGCTGGTCACCACGCTGCTGCGTACGGACCCGTCCAGACGAACGAAAAACGCTCAAAAATGATCACCAGCTTTCAGATACAGAATAACTGGATGTCTGCTTGGAGCTGTTTTTTTTTCCCCCTTTTTTTATGATGTGAATTGCACATCAACACAATATGGCCGACACAGACAAAATGGGATGCTCGTTTGTCAACGAGGAAGATTTATAGCATTCGCATTTTCTATCATGTTCAAGAGTAAAAGAGTCATCGACTATTATCCGTTTCTCATTTTTTACAACTGTCTTGTACCACAGCAAGGGTTAAAGGCCCACAGGCTAAACAACCATCATCAGCTTCACGTGGCGTTCTTCTGCTATGAATAATGGCTGAGGGCAGCAGGAGGTGCGGCTGCTCCAGATCTGCAGACAAGCTCTCTCTGCTGGAAGCCTCCGTTCCCAAAGTCCAACCAGCCATCTTCCTTCCCTTTTTCCTCTATTCATTGTTTCTTCAGTGAGAAATGCTTTGTGTTTTTCTTCCACATTTCTCTAATCTAAACACCCTCCCTCTTTCTTCTCCTCCTTCCACTCAGACAAAGCCCAGGGGGGCTTGTTCATATTCTCTCTTCTTATTGTGTTTCATCTTTTACCTTATGACACAGAACTATCCCCTCGGAGTATCCAGCTTTCAGCTGCGGATCGGGAAAAAAGGCAGGGAGCTGGAGAGAACGCATGGTTAACCCCATTTTATTCTGTCTATTCAAAAGTTCCCTGACAAGGCTCTAGTGCTCGCATCAGATAAAAGAAAATCGTTCACACGGAGTGGAAAATATGCGTATGCATTCAACAGAGGCAGAAGACCATTTTCTGCAGAAAGTGTGCAACAGAAAGGGGTGCACGATGAAGCAACATGCAAACAATGGCTTTTCAAGAAGAAAGCGCATGCGTGTGTATGCCAGGCGTAAAGGTAGAATGATTTTGAGTGAAACAAATACTAACATGCATTTTAATACTACAGGATGTGTCAATAGTGATAAATGCAGCAAACGTTCGGCTCCAAAGCCGCTTCTGCAATGACCTCATCTCCCTTTCGCTCCTGCTGTAATTCCATGTGCGCCTCTATCTTCCACGCTCAAGCATACACACCTACTGCGTTTCTCAAGCATGTGCTCTGCTCTCCATAGTCACCCAAAGCACTTCCTCTCTCCTGCCCTCCCTCCTCTCCAACTCTCACTCTGTGCGTAATTCAATCATCCCAAGGAGATGGATATCCATCCCCCAGGAGCGCTTACGCTCTCCATTTCCTAAAGCGCTTGATCAGATTAATTGATTGTCCCCCTCCCCGTCGTTGGGCCCCCTCTGCGGACTCAGTCTGGGGGTGGTGGCGGAGGGTGTGCGGAAATCAGGTTTGCATTGATATTTTTATAAAATGGCTTTTCCTTCTGCCCCCGGACAGACCCTGTAAAAGAACAAATGGAAGTAGATAAAATACATGATCTGGGAGACTGAGGAGGGCGTGGCCTCGCCTGCAGAACCAGACAGCAGGGATTTATAAAAAGGACAACCACCCGAAGCACACAGCAGAGGAACGGAACAGGAGATCAAGGGACAAGACAAAGCAAAGAGGTGATCAGCTAAATTCCATAAAGCAGCATGTACATGCAGGGCTGTGGGGGCCTGCATCTCTAACATGTTTGGCTGCTGGCCTGAACGCAGCAGAGGGTAAAGATGGGGAGTCAAAGGAAGGCCCACGGGGAACGCAGGAAGACCTCGGCTCATCCGTTATAAGTGAGAGCCAAGCAGCTGCCATGTCTCCTGATTACTGGCTCCCTGTGGATCCCTCTCTCGCTCCATCTCTCTATCTTTTTCTCTCTTTCCCTCTCGTAGATTATGGTACGGTTCCAGGCCTTTGGCTTCTATGTTATGGCAGGGGCCAAATACAAACAAACCCACACCCTAGCGCACACAGACATCCACACACACACACACACGCGCGCACGCGCGCGAGCACACAATCATGTGGAAGCGCAATCACACACAGACGGGGGATGGGAACTGGCTCATCTCTTATCTGTCTGCTGCACATGTTCCCCATACCTGTAAAGCTTCTACCTGAGCGCGACGTTACAGCCGCAGCTTTGACTTCAGGAGAGCTAAATTACCTTTCACATACAACCTTTCTCTTGTCAACTTGACCTTGACATTAAGTTCACCTGCATTGGCGCCTGTACGGATGCGCCCCCATGCCACGCCGAACCGTACAGACGCAACGCTGTCGTTTTTGGTGTTGAACATCTCCCTATAATTGTCCTCATCCTCCACTCTGAATTAATCAAATAAAATGTTTTGATGCTGAACAAAGCTCCAGCACATTTCACGCTGTTAGGGAAGCCTTGCTGGATTTAATTTTAATGAGGAACGACATCTATCACTGAAACTGAATTTAAATCATTCATTCAAATGTGCAGCGTTCAACTTGAATAACTGCATTATTAAACCAACTGTCAATTAAATCATTAGAGAAAATTATAAGAACTTTTATATTCAAATTTCACAACCAGAATTCAGTTTAACCTGAGATGTGCATCCACTTGTGAAGGAAGAAGAGTCAGCTGTGAATCACAGAATTTCTCTGAGACCAGCAGCGCCTGGCTCAGCGCCACGGCTCTACATAACCTTGTAACTTTAGATGCTTGGCAATAAAGAGAGAGATCCCTTTGATTTTGAGATAAAAATAATACGCAAGTGTTGCTGACAATGATGCATGAAAGCGTGTCGCTTCACACAATGGGGTGTAGTCCCTCTCATCTGGGTAACAAAGAACTTTGCGGCCATTTTAAAAGTAACTTCTCAGAGTGTCTTTAAACTCCTGCTCCGGCTGCAAAGCTGCTGACATTTAATCAAGGCTGTTTTATTCTCTTTCTGTATCGGCTGTTTGCTGCTGCGCGCAGGCAAGTGTCCACAGACGGTGTTTTACAGAAGGGAGGCCAACCCCGGCCCTAAATAAACACACACTCCAATGGAGACGGACCGATGCAGTGTCTTGCAAATGTACAGGGAGCACACACACACACACACACACACACACACACACACATGCTGTATGCTTGAGTTCTCAGCCAAGCACCCAACCAACACGAGTTATTTTTCCTTCCAGAAGCCTCTCCCTCTTCCTTCCCCTCCTCCATTTGTATTTGCTGAGCTCTCAGCCTGGGATTGATCCTGCGGTACTGTCTTGAACCTGTGCCCCAGGGCAGCTCTGTGCAAACACACAGCAGCTCTTCTCCATTTACTCTACTCAAACCTACACCCTGTTACACTGTACCACTAAAGACACATGCAGGAAGAGACGAGTGTCTCTGCACCAGCCAATGCTCGAAACAAACACAAGACTTTAGAATCAGCAAGAATTGCAATAAACCTGAACAATAAACATTTTTGCATAAATAATTTAGAAAGAGACAGAGATCTACAGCATTGTCACCTGCAGACAGCTGCTGAGACAAGCCCGCCCAGCTTTCCTTCTCTCTTTGAAGTGAGAGAAAGGGGAGGAAAGGGTATAATTTGTTTCATGCATTTATCATTGCTTCTGCTGAATAAATGACTTTAAGAGCGCTCGCAAGGCGGTGGCGAAGTCACAGAATAGCTGGCAGCACAGTGGGGACTGAAATAAGGCAACATGCTGATTGGAGGACTGCATCCATCCTGCACACACAGTAACCGTCGGAGGCAATGGTGTGTGGAAGCCTGATGGCTGCAGCACACACACACACACACACACACACACACACAAACAAACAAACACACACACACACACCACACAATCACAATTACAGTTGCTCCCTGTGTTCTGCCACAACTGCCCTCAGTTCTTATGGAGTTTTTGATTGATGGATGCGATGATTGTTGCTGTGAGACGAGTTGGGAAGGAGCCTGGAGTGAGCTAATCTGCACTGCCTCCTACAGGCCAACCGCTCACACTGGACCTCTCCATCGGTCAGAGACCGGCAGCACACTCAGCCAAGCTGAGAATGATCCGGCCGACTCGTCTGCACCTCTCGAGTCTTTGGATTCACAAATGCTTAAAGGAATGACCTAAAATGACAGGCTGTTAGAGAGAAGTCCTCTCTAGAGGAATGCAGTGAGCCATGGGACTATTAACAAAAACAAAGAGCTGCATTAAAAATAATGGAAGACTAGGAAACAAATAAATAACAAGATGACACCGTGAAACAAGTCTGGACAGCAAATCTAAGCAAGGACCGCTAGGAGAACACAGCTTTATACACAAAAGAGGACGAGACACAGGTGAGCCAACAGGTAGATGTGACCAGGACGGGAGGAGGCAGACGTACTGGGAACAGTGGATCCTGAGACAGAACGCTGCCATTTAAGCTTAATTTTACAAGGAAAGTAACACTGCGATTCGACTAAACTCTGGTTGTGTTGCTGCGTCATTTCCGTTATAATACCTGCTTTCCTGAATCTGTTTCCACTGCACTTTTTTAAACTGAGAGTTTAAGGTAATCCAACAGCGACGGGAGTCATTGAATCAGAGTTATTAAGCTTATTAAGTCGTGAAGACTGAAAGGATAAAATTAAAAACCAGCGCTTGTAAGTGTGACAACTGGGATGGAGAGTGTAATTAAAAAAGAACCATTAGACTCCAAGGAATTTAGCCATTAAAGGTCATCTGGTGGTACTCAGATGCTGTCCAATCACACATTCTATCACTTTAATTAACCGCGTGTGAAAAGCATGATCAGTAAACGGCAGCACTCCTACCTTCCAAGCAATTTGCTGTCCTCTGGTGTCGTGCAACAGCGCGACCGGGAGCTCTCTGCGCTCGTAGGATTTGCGGAAGCTGGTCGGTTTGGAAGGCCGCTCGCGGTACGCCCCTGCAGCTGGGGGACCCGCCACCTGTTCGGACAAACAAAGAAAACAGCACTGAAGAGAGAGGCTGAACACGAGCAGAAAACCACACCAAGCTCTTTTTCTTAAATCAGAGCCGACTGTGTTTTCTCTGAATCTCTTCCACCAGTTTTTCCTTAATCGTAATTGAGGGTGACGCCTGTGTCTGCTCCCCGGTGTTTCTAGGCAAGGACAAAAGCGCAGATAGTGCGCGTGTGCGTGTGCATGTTGGTCCCGGAGCCAGAGGCACTGCCGGAGGCATTGTTAGGATCATCTTTTCTCTGCCTCCGTATTAGACATGTGCTATTACTGGGCCACCGAAGGCCAAGGGGACTTCTATCACATCAGCTCCCCTGTGAGCCGCCACTGTCGGTGCCGGTGCTACGTAGCTATCAAACACATTCTTTAAAGAAAACAATGATTTGGGCACCTCAGGCCCAAAATACTCTGGAAAATAACTAAAAATCTCACTGAGTTGGGATGCATGAGGGAATTTGAGGTGTTTGTTTGAGGAGATTAGCATGTTGTAGTGGACAAATGGCAGAATGCTGGAGTTATCTGGTCCCCTGTGCGTATCTGATGCCATCTGCGTTGCGTTGTCACATGACTGGCAGATGTGTTGCTGTCATTAATCCTCTGATTACCACCCGCTGAAAGAAGAACTCTGGGATGCATTATCTTTAGCACGGCTGGTGAGAGACTTCAAAAGATGTCTGCGATGCGTGTCTTTGGATGATACTCGGCTGCATCTCGCCTGATTTTATTTTTTTTTTTTTTTTCATTTGTTGCATCAATCGTCACTGTTGCCTGATTGTTGCATAATTCAAAAACAAACACGAAAAAAGACAAGAATACTGAAATCACAGATGTACATTGCTTCAACTGCCAACGAATAATGTAACATTGGGAAAAAAAGCTACAAAGTGAAGAGCAGTGGGTGTTCAGCAGTGAGCGATTTCAGCCTGGCAATTTCAAGTGAATTCATCTAATTCATTTGTTTAACATACCAGAAAATAAATATACTAATAATAATAATAAGTATTATATCAGATTAATTTGGTTTGTAAACTTGCAGAAGCATGAAGTATCTGTGACTAATCATGCATAAAAAGACAAGAGTCAGTATTTTCAATTAGAGAAAATACCTGCTACTGACAGTCCTCCGAGTTAATCCAGGAACAGAATAACTATTCATTTATTTATTTAGAACTTGCAATACCACTAAATGCTCCTTTGGATTCTCTCTCTCTCTGTGTCCATTCCAATCACAGCAGGAAATGTTTTGCAGCTGCAGGTGATGCAAAGCTTGTCAGACGCGCGCTACCCCAGCCTGCAGCGGTGACAAAGCCAACATATCCAGGTAGCTACGAGGCCGGTCGAGCCACATCGCACGAGGTTAAAAATAGCCCCGACTGGGAAGAAGGAGGGAGAGTAGGAACCCCGGCTGCATCGACCGGCAGAGAAGCTTTTGTGTTGGGGAACGGTGAGGCTGCAGCCAGACTGAGATGCTGCAAGGTTCATAGATTTTCCCTGTTTTCCTTCCAATTATCACCGCCAAGAGACTGGACAAAGGAAACGTGTGTACAATGGTGTCATTTTTGCAAACGATGGAACACAGCTTGTCGCATGAAAATGTGTGAGAGGGGAGAGAATAATAGATGTTACCTGCAGGCACGTCTGATGTGCCTTTCATGGCATTTAGGTTGAAAGCTTGCGTGTTCTCCCAACACTTTCAGTAAATTAGCATTAGCATGAGTAACCACAAAAACGGTAGCATTTTGTGTCTTTATAACACAAAAAGACAATGGTAGCTGAAAAAGGAGGCTATATAAGGAGACGCCTCTGTGGGGGCCATAAAGTGAGGCGACAGGCTACAGAACAGAGGTGGAGGTGATGTGAGGCAATAAAGAAAGGACGTGTCTGTTTTGTGTGTCCCTGGTGCACACATCAGGGAGTCATAACAAGGCAATACTGGTCAGATGAGCTCCAGGCTGTCATTTCTCTCCTTCGACTTCACTCTGCCTCCAGATCCGTTTCCTCGGTAATGCTGTTGTCCACTCCAACTAGCCCCGCCATAAACCCGGCTGCAAAAACCGCAGACACAATAACACACGGAAATGCACTCATTCCTGCACCCGGACATGCTGAGCTCCCCACTGGCAAATACCCGGCAAAGTTGATTGAGCACCTGCAAGGTCCGGCGTTTATAAAAATGTCACGGCGAGAAAGAGAGATGCTCACTCTAATGTTATTGGCGTGCCACTTCTATGCTTTCTAGTTTGACTTTGACCAAAGGTGGGGTCAGAGTGGATATGGAAGCAATGGATGGATGAAAAGAAATGAAGTCAGAGAAAGGAGAAAAGCCAGAGGCTGAGATGCATTCTTAAACTCCTCTGTAATGGCTGATTCGCTATATCACAAGCAAAAGTAGAAGGGTCAAGCTTGCCTCCTAGTGTGTATTTGCATTTTTGTGCTGTTGCCAATTAAAAGGTTGGCAAAACATAACTTCGGCACATCCAGAGGGAGGAAGCAAGAAGGCAGGTGAGTCACAGAGGATGGCAGAGGCAGGCTGAGGCTCTCTTGATAAGGTCAGCATGCACAACATGCAGCGAAATTAGCTCTTTATGTACAGAGTATTTCCAACCATATAGCTGCTGCCTTCACAGGAGCAGGAATCACAGCAAGCTCACAGGGGTCGGGTTTTATTCCCAGGCTGCACCAGTAAAATAACGGCTGTGTTCAAGCTCCAAGGGACTCTCTGCAATGGTCAAATTTTTGCCTACTCATTCCCTCTGCAGGGCAAAGCACTCACTGATAGGAGGCTGATATCTTTGGGATGAATATATCTGCAGTATTTGCGCAGCACCTCATTAATTCCTTATGAGCAAACAGCAAGAGGTGCAATCAGTCTGCGAGGGAGCCTCATTGTGTGTAGAAATTAGCCCTGTTCGGAGAAACAGGGTTGGATAAGAACGAATGAGCAAAGAGCTCCAGGAGAGGGAAAATCTCAGAGGGATGAAAGGCGATGGAGTCGGAGCTGGAGGTGTGCTCCCACAACAGTCACGCTGTCAGAGGCTTCGAGATGTTTGCAATTTAAAAACCACACTGACAGACAGGGACAACGCCGCACACCTCAAAGATGAAACGTGCACTTATTGAAACGTACAAGTACTGAAAGACTTTGAAAAAGAGACGTAACAGAACTGTGCCACGCTGAAGAGCGCAACACCGGCTCCTTTGGTTTAACCCCAGCGCTTAGAAGAGAAGAACAGGAAGCTGTTGGAGAGGCAAAAGTGTTGGAGGGCTGACTGGGAGTGGTGCAAGAGAACGTAGCAGGAGGAGGGAGAGGAAAAGAGTGAGAATGCTGGGAGTGTTTTCCATCTTCTACATGTGGCACACTTATCACACAGGCAGCAGGGAAGCCTGGCGCTGACAGATCCCAACTGGCTGATTCCTATCGCCAGAGCGCAGCAGAGATGACGGCCTGGACGGCGTGGGCAGGTTTTGCTGCTGCTCGAGTCAACAGAAAGCCACAGACGCGGGAGTGTAATGGCTCAGGTTGAGAACCCCGACGATGTACAAAGTTGGTTTCAGCCATGAAATGTCAGTTAGCTTTCAACCTAATTGTTGTTTGTTGGTTTAAGCCCCTCGTGTTTTCGTTTTGAAATTCAAAGCTTTTTAATACCTCTTAATACCTCCACTGTTGACCTACCCACACACACACACACACACACACACACACACACACACACACACACACACACACACACACACACACACACACACCGCACTCCCACAGGCTATATAAACAGAGCGAGACGGATGGGTCAGGAGGTGAAAGTATTGGTGACTCCACATTTAGGGGAGGAAATATCCCCGGCGCCTTGATTTGGGAGCAGCGGACCTGTAGGAGGCTGAGCAGGAGACAGCCTCACCCAGAGCAGCAGGAGCCCATCGATTTCACCACAAAAGCACAGTCGCCTGACAGCAAACCCCCTCCCCACACACACACAAGTGTCAAGAAAAGGTGTGTGGAGATAACCAAACTAAACATAGCAGGAGATACTGGTCCCAGCTCTGATATGGGAACACTGTTTAAAACCAGTGAATATTATCTAGGGGTAGGTATGTGTGAAGCCCGGGCCTTCTGCCTTATCACACACAGTGAGACTTTCTATTCCAGGAAATCAGCCGGTAAGGCCGTCAGCTAAAAATTAGGCTGCTTTGCTTTGCTGACAGAGATAGAGCAGACACCAACGACTGGCAGAGCCTAAGATTTGACCTTTATGTGACTTTAAAACCACACCGCAGGCTGCACTAACCAGGCAATAGGCCCTGCATCACTGACCAGAGTAATTCAAACTATGAACATTACGCCATTGTCTCCCACTTGAATATTTGCTCACCAGCATCTTTCCACTTTTATCTCCTTCACTTTTATCTCACATAACCACCTCTCCTTTCACATTTCTCCTTGAATTTTTTATTTCTAATGGGTCCGTCTCAGAAAAATGCTGTCCAGGTAATGTGATGATGACCTGTAGACTCCTCATTAAATCTTTTAGCATCAGCCCATTAACAAAATTGCTAGATTAAAGATTGTGAAAGCCAAAACTCTACAGATGACCTGGAGAACTGTTCATCTGTATCCATTAAGAGATGTTGGTCTCTTAACATCAGCGTCGTCCAAATGACTCCCTCCTACAGACAGAGAGGCAGCGTGACTCTGCAGCATCCAACATTTGGTTGCCAGAGTGACAGATATAAAGTTGAATATCCATCGCTGTGCAGGACCATGTGGCTGAAATCAAAGGGAGATGACGGCCTTCAGAGGACAAGCAAAGCCACTTCTGAGACCAGACGTGAGCTGCAAATACAAGAGCTAAAGGTTAGATTGCTTTTCTTCTGTCCGTCTCTTTGTTCTCCTCCTGTCTTACGGGGGCTTAGAGCATAAAAGAGAGAGGGAGACAGAGGAACAGGTAGAGTTTGATGGGCAGACTGACTCACGGACAGATTGCATGTTTTCTTTTCCACACATTCGTCCAACAGCCTGCTCCAGAATTTGTTCTTTGTTCTGTGCTTAATGATCAGCTGTCTCTACCTTCTCTGTCATGCTGCAGGATGTACACCACCTCCAGCACCCCTCTGACCCAGTAACAATAACAGGAAAAGAAATATTAACAGAATTCTGAAGCTCCAGACATTGTAGAAAGTAAAGAAACTACATTTTTGTGGGACTGAGTAGAGAACACAGGTCCAGAAACATGGAATTTTCTGTTTTTCATTGAATTATTCTGCACAAAAAGGCTCCGAAATGTCTTGCAGGACCTGGTAAACATATCACACCCTGGCGTCTTGTCCACGCCGAGCACTCTCCTTTGTATCGCAGGTTTGCATGCTAGCATTCTTGCAAGGTCGCACTTGCATCATTGTCCTTGACATATAACAGACATACAGGGCAGTTAATTTTCCTGACTCTATGCTGCTCAGCAAATTTCAAAAGGTCAGACTGGTGCTATTGCATTGATAGTGGTTTTAAAAGGTTTTTCAAAGAAAGGAGCAGGGAAAAGCAGGCCTTATTGGAACAGAATAACACTGTTGTCAAAACCATTGATTTTCCTGTGCTGCTCCTATTATGTGGATGTAAGCAGTATGTGAGCCAGCACACGTGCCCCTGTAGAAAGGTGCACGGCACGCGGCTAACTGAGGTGGATTATAAAACCCAGGGCTTCTCCGCCATCAAGGACAAGTCAGTGTTAAAGGTAATAATGATGGAGAGCAGGCGACTAAATGTCACATGAGCATGTATAGACAGTATGGACGTGAGGGCAGTGTGTCACATTAAGACAAGGAACATTTGAAGGCGGCTACCTACATAAAAGCAGAATTACTTGTCATGAAACGCCTCCAGAAAGCATCAACTCACACTTGCAGTGATCCTTTACATTTAAAGTCTAGCAGGGACGTCCCATACTTGTATATCTGAATCTATAAGTGGAACGGGCCCAGAAGTCAGAAACATAAAATGTGTGACATAAAATAATTCTTTTACTTCCTCTCCGTTAAAACATCTTAACGACGCATCAGCTGATGGCACATTACGCAAATTGCTTTTATAGTCATTCCTAATCATTAACAGCAAACGTGGCATGTAATAGATAAATCAACTAGCGGCGAGCACGTGGGCTTGCGTGCGTAAAAGTCGTCCTCTAATGTGTCTGAAGTGAACTGGGGGCCAGTCCAGCCAGTAGGTATGCATGATTCTGATGCCAGGACAGGAGGCGCAGCTCCAGCTGTCCTCTGCAGCGGCTAGCACATGACATGGGGGCTAATTAACTCCCGAGCAGAAAACAGAGCCTCCGCGAGGAGCAATAAACATTCTCCATTAAAAGCCACCTAATTATAATTCAGGCTACAGCCCTTGAAGGAGAACACAACAAACATAGAGGGTAATATACAGTAATTGTCAAGCGAGCTCCTAGGAGGTCACACCTAATCATCTGAGCACTTCCTCTAAGGCTGCTGCGGCGCGCCGCTGAAGTATGTCTCCATATCTCCCGAAAAAAATTCCACTGGGTGTTTTCCTCCGCCACCGCTGCAAAGGTCACAGGCGTTTCAGCCGTCGCACGCTTCGCGTAGCGCGCCGTCAATTACGACACCATCTATCTGCCGGTGTGAGGAGGCACAGACTGTATCTCTGATATGTAGCCACACAATTAAATGTGTCCGTGGTGGCGAGATCAAAGCCGGGGAGGAATTTCACGGGCGGGCGTTTCCGCCCACATCCAAGCAGAATATTAAAGATGCGTTTCTATGTAGGTCAGCTGTTTGCGTGGGGCCTTTAAAGTAAAGAGCCAGGCAGCCAAAGCCAGCAGAGTTCCCCAGAAGATGTCCGAGTCAGCCGGTGCTACACCCGCTCGGGCCTTTAGGCTCTGCGGTTGATCCGCAGTGATGGAAACCGCAGCCAGCCTCCGCAGCCGGCTGCCAACTAAACCCCTTTTACTGGGACTCGTTTCTGCGCAGCTGCTTACCAGGATGGACGACAGGCTTCCAGTGGCGGCGAGACAGGCGTGCGACGCAGAGCGAATGAAAGACGGGTTGATTCAGTACACGCGGAGGTTTATTTTCTTCATTTCCAGCTTTGGGTAGGTGAGCTTCACGCTTGACACGCACTCATCGCCCCAGACGGCCTCATGCACAATTTATGTATCGTGCAGAGAACATTATGAGGTCCTGTGTCAGGTAAATTTGTTTGGGGCAATGTTTGGAGAGAGTTTCACTGCCAGGGAAAATATCAAATAGACTGATTCATCTCCATAAACACTTGAAAGTATTGGTCAACAGCAGCCTGCTAGTGGCTTATTTCAGCGCCAGCCTTTTTAGGTTTCTAGTGTTCTTATTCTGCATTTTCTGCACTGCGCATGAGAACAGCCACCACAAAAAAGAGGCTTCACAGTTTAATGACCACACATCAGATTGTCGGACTGTCGTCTGCGCTGACTCTCCAGCAGAGTGAACCGAAGACGTCATTTTAACCAGGCTTGCATTTGCAATTAAAAGTGAGATCACGTTTAATGAGCTTGTACTAATATGTAGACTCATTAAAATCCTAACCAAGGATCAATTCTGAGCTGTCCATTGTTTAATTTGATCAGATGGCTTCATTTGGTAGATGAGCATCTGCTGAGATGTGAAGCAGCACAACCAACAACAAACCAATCAACTATCAACATTCGATAAATCAAACGTACCTTTATCCTTTTACTGCTCTTAATTTGCTAATCACTGTTGTATTGGTGTTATATTTCCGCCTGGTCAAATAAGGAAAGAAGGACAGAGGAAAAACTAGAGTGCAAGTAATGACGCTCTGGGCAGGAATGGAAGCAGATATGGGGTCATGTTTGCCAGCACGGAGTCTCCGCCCGTCCCTCTTGGTCAGCGCGGTGAGCAAAGGTGTTGGCAGGTGGAGGGTGACGCTGGATCAGTTTTGATCTCGCAGATGCAGCAACGGTAAATAAGGTGCGCTTGTTATAAGGGCCGTCTATCAGCTCTGCGAGCGGCAGGTCCCGACGGCGCTGGAGCCCACGCCAGCATCAGGTGTTGCTCTTATCGATTTGCTCCCGCGTGAACTGTGCGCTGCCTGGAAGAGGTCCGCGTGCACGTTCTCCACACTGCGTGAACAAGGACAGGGGGACCGCAGGCGTGTCTCAAAGCTCCCGTCCAGCTTCAGCTCTACCTTTAAAGAGGACTCAGAAATATAGCCGCTACACAAACAGCTGGTGATATAACTGATGTTTGACCCAATGTTGACAGCCTTTACCTGACCATTACAATGCATGCTGGGAAATGTATTTTCCGTGATGTATGCTCAAGCTTTATGGAACAATATTTCTGGAGCAGCTCCGCTTGTTTTATTTATAGGTGCGGAAAATATTTCCCTATTTGCCACCTTGACATTTTCAATGTCATGAATGACACTTCTGAGGTGATACTCTGGGTGTGAAGCACATTCTTGTTTTTCAATTTAATGTTTGGGAATTAATTCTTAGGGGGGATAAACGTGGCTGAGGGCGCAGGGGGCTGTGCCATTGATCCAATATATACGACTGCAAATACTTGAGAGTGTAATAACGCTATGCTTCAAGTCCCCGTACCCTTTCCAGGCTTGAAATGGCCTTGTCGTTACCTACAAATCACAGCGCTCAGCAAAGCTGCCCTCCCTGGCGTTATATGTCAGCGACCACAGGGGAGAGCGGCGAGAAAAAAAACAGAAGGCAACAGACACCAGCAAGCCTGTGAAAAATGTAATGGTTTTTGTTAAAGATTTAGCCAGCGCTGTGGTGGTGGAGGAGCATCATTCATGGATCAGATGCCTCAGATCCTCTGGGGAGATGGTGAATATTAAAGGGCTTTGCAGGAGCCTTCCTTTCCAAGGCTCTTGACAGGAGATTTGTTTATGACCTTCAGCAAAGGAGGAGGAATACATGATATATATATTTTTTTTCTTTGAGTCTCAAGGCAATCCCTGCCATGAGGGAGCAAGAAAGTAAAAAAAAAAAAAAAAAAAAACATATACTGCAGTTACAGGTTAACAAATTGACTGTTGTCATCAGAGCTGCCAGCCGCCTCCATTTATCACACAGGCCTGTTTATTTGTGCGGCGGGATTGTAATAAGGCCTTCTTAGCTCAGATACCAAGAAGAAGAAAAAAACACTCATCAAAGCAGCCGAAAGTGGACAGTCAACATTTTAGAAGCACAGATACAGAAGTAAGACTCCAACTGCAGATGTTTCAATCCATTCATTAAATTATTGCTGACTGTGGAGGCATAAACCTCGCCTTGCACAGCAAATCCCCCAAACATACCATTTTCCGTGGTATATCTGGCATAAAAGAGCCATATATCCTTTGAAGTGGTTCTAACTGCAGACGTACACGGGGGTTTTCCGCCAGTCATTTGTTGATATGCAACAGGTGCGCAGACACAAACAGGTGCGCAGACACAAACAGGTGCGCAGACACAAACATGTCCGCGCAGCAGCAGAGGCATGGCTGCGGAGAATGAAGCCTTTTGTCTTTTCTGCAGCATGTGTTGCGTACAGTGCACGTTTAGGAGTAGCACGCAACAGAAACACGCATTTGCTCACTGAAAGGCCTTTAGGAAGAGTCGAACGCTCACCACCGAGTTCTTCATGGCGGCCTTCACGGTGAAGCCGTTCGCCGTCAGCTGCGTCTTCCTCCTCAGCATGTCCGCACAGGCCGACGGGAGAATTTTCAACTGTTAAAAAAAACCACTTAATAAGCTCCCCCTTGTGCTGGTGAGCGTTACGCACTCGCTTCTGGGTTTTGGAAGCTTGAATTTCGTCGCCGTGGAGACGCGTGTTTCCTGGTTGCCATAGTGATGCGATGGCGCAGCTGAAAACGGAGCAGTGTGGTTGGTGTCAGCGTCGCACCGGGGGTCTGCTATTAAGGAAAAGTTTCAAATAGAACTAGATGCCTGTATTTTTAATGTAATCCATTACATGACGTTCCAAAAATTATCTCTATTCTTTTAAGTTACTGACGGCATAACTTCTTACTATGAATGCAAAAAAAAAAGATAATAATTATGGTGAGTCTAAAGGAAGAAGACATTCTAGCACTTGTTACAGTTTCACATAAAACTGAATAAAATTAGTGAGTTCAGATAAGCAAACAAAAACTGCTGCAATGGTTAATTTAACATAATTACTTAAAGATAATGATTTGACATACCCACTAGAGTGGGTTTGAAGCCAGAGTTTGCTTGAGGTGACAGTCACACTGTTGCTTTGATGCTGATTGATCATGTTGATAACTGTGCAGCCACCAGGCCTGGTTAGCTAATACGCTCCAAAGGCTGAGAAGAAGCTGCAGAAACAAGCTGTCCACTCCTTAATTTTTGCATATTTCTGCCACAGCTGCAGAGCCACCAAACAGAGGATCGATTGCACCCTCAGCTCATCATTATGCTCCTGCCGCAGGCCCCCCGTTCAGACGGAACCATTAATGATGCTCAATTTCAGAGAGTCCAAGGATTTTTGCTGTCAATAAGCCGGTCGGAGTCTGCTCCGGCTTTGAATCACTCCAATTTGGGCAAGCGACTTTGTTGATTTTCCAACCTCCTCCTCCCTCTCTTCTTTTTTTTTGAGCAAACTGGTGTAACTGTTATTAATCCTCGCTGCAGAGGCAATTTCTCTAAAAGCCCCCATTTGTTTTTTATGGCTCCATTGAGAGAGGCAGGTATCGCAGCCTTGCAGGAAGACTGTAAACAACGTATATGTAGGGAAGTTATGTCCCTGTCAGCATCCAGTGCTGCTCCCTCCCTCCCTCACTCTCTCCACTGCCTCTGAGAGGATTAAAAAAAAGGAAGAGCAGTGAGCAGACTGAACAAACTGGAGTGTCAGCAGGAATTCCACGACTGCTCAAACGGCCCAACGCGCTATCTGGGACGGTGCAGTGTGGATGGACAGCGGCCCGTCTTTGTGATTGGTGGAAGCTAAAATTGCCAAACTAACGTGGGGAACATGAAATAACTCTTCCAAGCCTTGCTGTTCTGCTGACTCCTCCGTGATTATAGCACCGATGTGGATATCTGTGGGCCTATCAGGCTGTCTTCAAGGACACGTGTGGCGACCACAATGATTAGCGAAGATTGATTAGCATTTCCCGTCCCTGATGATGAAATGTCGATGAGCAATCGGGCTGGTGCAAAAAAAAAAAAGGACAAAAAAATGGGGTGGGTAAAATAAATTACATCAGATCAGCATCATAATATTATAGGATGCTGTGATGGATTTTTGTTGTTATTTTCTGCCTCTGGATTGTGTCTTCATCATTTTAGTCTCCCAGGTTTCATCAGCAGCTCATTTGCTGGGCTACTTTGGGGGTTGTGCTCCCGCTCTGAGCGAAAATAACAATTACCATTAGAACAGAAACTGGGAGCGAAGACCCAGAGGGGCCCCACAGAATAATATCAGTGGGGGGGGGGAAGGTGGCAGATACCTTTGCCTACTGGACACTAGCCCAATTATCATGAAACAAGACAAACAGCCATTAGCCTGGAAGGAGGTCCGTCTGGGGGGTTGTTGGATTTTGTCGGGTTGTGAACGTGACAACGCTGTTGGTTACAATGTCCATGGCAATGGACAATCAAGGTGGCAATCAAAATGGCTACATAGCTGCCTATAGGAAAGACATTATATGAAAATGACTCCATCTTGGCCTCATCATAACATCCAGCCACTGAGGAGGATATTTTGTTTTATGCTAATGCTACATAAATCATCTTTTGAGAAAGCATGTGGGAACACCATCTGGTGCTGCTCAGATGAGATCACAACACGGCAGGTACAGGAGGATAATCTGAGGAAACGTCCCCAGATGTTATGCGTTAGTGTTGTACGCTCATCTGAATTTGAACTCCATTGCCCAAGACGTTCAATCAATGAAGGATCAGAAATTTACTCTGACAAGCATCAGTGTTTGTGCACATCCTGCTGCGGTGAAGACGGATGGATAGGGTCTTCCCTCCAACAGAAGCAGTCATGAAAGGCAGGAGGCCATCGCAGTTTTCCAGCTGCACAACTGTGGACGTCGTGATGATTCTCAGGTCATTCTACGATGCAGCGAAGGCACCTGGAAACCTGACTTTTCATCTCAGTTAAATGAAAAGCAACTTTATTATATAGATTAACCTTGTTAAAAATAGCACAACATGTAGGGCCCTACAGACGCTTTAGAAATATTATGTTTAGTTACATATATTTTAATTATGCTATGAGTGTAATTGCCAGGAAAGAATTTAACCGTCAGTAATTCAGAACACATCTGTGAATGAAGTGGACTTCACATTTGCCTCATTAGTGCTGAGTTTTTCATTGGATGCTTTAACCTTAACAGATTTTTATTACTACCAGTTCATACTTCCGTGTGTGCAATGGGCATGCATAAATAATTGCGCTCGCTGCAAATAGACTGACAGCTGCAGACCTTAAACAGCTGCTTTAGGATGACAGGAAGTGTGTGTCGTATAGCTCATGGGCTCGGATCATAAAAAGGCCACACACGAACAAATTGGATGAATACAAAATGTTCCTTGCTTGTAAATGAAGTCATTCAGCTCTATTCAGTTCATGAGTCTCTGTTACAATCAGCATAGTCACAGAGGGCCTGAGCCCCAAACCAGTGACAGTGGCAAGAAAAAACTCCCTTTTAACAGGAAGAACCCTTGAGCAGGACCTGATGCCTGTGTGCCGTCTCCAGGCGGTCTCCTGCAGCGTCTCCTCCCAGGGCATCAGTCAGCTCCTGCGATGACCAGGAATCACCCCAAAAAGGGCAAAGCACAGCTCTTGTGGCGTTGCCACGCCCCTCTGAACAACAGCCGTCCGGTTATCTGGACCGTAAACGCTTTGCCGGATGCTCTGATAGATCTGAAGACACAGATCTCTTCAAACGGCAAGCTGGTCGTCAGGAATACCTGACACGGCCCCAGAGCCGCGAGACCTCGCTCGCAAAAGCCACAGCGTATCGATCGTCATGCATTATAGAAGCAGCACCGAGGCCGGCTGATATTGGAAGCCGTCGCTTGCTCTCTCTGTGTGCACGCGCACCAACATGTCCACTGGACCGTAGCAGAGGCAATCAGACACAGGTCCCGCTGATAAATGATGATTTATCTAACAAGCGATTGATTGTTTACATGATTATATTTGTTTTTTGCCCCTTTATGTGTAGCGTGTGCATCTCGCACAATCATCCTGGATAAATATTGCCCAGTGAATGCAGTGGGCCTCCAAACGTGACCTCCCTCAGCAGCTCCGGAAACACCTCAAACCCCCCCCTCCCCTCCGAAGAGTCGAGCGTCCCCTTCACCCGTCGGTCAATGTTACACCAACCTGAATGTGCGAACAGTGACACCGGTGATCCCATCCGGCACACAGCCGGCCTCCTCTGCACGCGACCCTCCCGTGGTGGCGGTGTCAGCCCCGGCGAGGAGACGGCGGGGGTGGGGGG